>JAULJZ010050685.1:0-36243 GCA_032270985.1 Heliamphora pulchella
ACTACGAAGGGTGACAAGAATGGTATGTGAATGGGTTGCGAAGGGTGATAAGAATGAGACACGAGTATAAGAATAGGCATGTTAAGATGTCATTACATTTCAATAATTAATTGGACGCTGCCCTTTCCCACTTAGCAAACTCTTGGAATTCTCAAAGAATGAAAAATTCGCAATTACTACTACAAGAAAGTCGAACCCTCATGTGACGGCCCGTCCTCCGGACACGTCAGAACATACATAAATATAAATAAATGAATATTTTAGCCATTCATTTATATTTACATACCTTAAATATTACATCATAAAGGAGTTTGAACTGATTAAAGGTACATATCACTTACAGTTTCACCAAGGAATCAAACAAAAGTATACTGGGCCAGTGGAAACTGAACAAAAAAGAACAAAAGGATGAACACTCAATCTTTCAGCTAGCATTGTCGGGGTCTGCTGGCTCCTGTCACTCACCTTGTTCTTCAAAACCTTTTTCTTGAATTGGGGCGACTTCCTCCAAGTACTCCTCTGCCTCACCTGTGGCACTAATGCCATGAGCCCAAACCTAGAAGAAAACTCCCTAAATCTTCTAACCAAACTCACAGCAAAGTATACCACAACGCATGCCAAGTAACACTTAAACACACTTTAAAGTCAAAGAGACGGACAAATTTATAACATGGTAGCAGATAAGTTAATAAACACGCGTATGAGATGCCGTGTATGCAATGCAGATACCCAACCTGACATACACTCAGATCGTAACAGGAATTCTACGTCGAAAAATTCTAAGGGACAAACTTTATGGATAAATTATATACCAAAACCATCACTACTCTTCGTTGCGAATAGTAAATCCTTCGCCTGGCTACATGCCACAGTTGTTTTACTGCAAAATTTGCAATGGCGTGGGGTTTGAGTTTTAAACCTAAACGCTCCCACCTTAAGAAGCATAATGCCTTCGCACCAGTGTTAACTCGAAAGTCCAAACTACCAATAATAGCATGCCATCAAAACCAAAATATTAGTGACGAACCTTTGGTGCCCAACAATATTCATGATAAACAATTTCAAACATGAGGACGCACTTAGGCTGTATAAAGCAAAATTGTAACACTGGTGATGCACCCACGGTGTATAAACTAAAATTGTAACAACAGGGACACACCTAGGGTGTACAAGGGGAATATATCCCAAAATATTTGTAAAAAATGGCAACTAGAGACGCCTTAGGCTTAGAACCAAGAAGGATAATAACCCATCCTAACAACGGTTTACATAGATGGACTCCATTATACCAAGATACAAGTGACAATACCCATAATGTATAATATGAATCTCAAGTGCAATTATCTATAGTATGGCATCAACTAGCATGACAAAGTTCATGGTACAATTCACTGAGCATAAGTACAATCGTGTGAGGTGCAAGTTCAATTCTTAAGATACAATTCAAATTTGATGACATGAGTTCTAATCATCGTACGTTCACTTAAAAATACTAATCAACTAACTCAAATCAATTATCATATAAGATTCGGGTTTCACAACAAAATGTACTCAAACATACACATAACAACTTTAAAGGTCAAGTTCAAGTATTAAATTTAGAGGGTTGGTAGGGTTTGGGGGCATTTAGACTTGGAATCAAGTTATGATTTTTAAGCACCATTTAGATAAAAATATTTTCTACAATTCTTATATTTAACATTAAGGCCAAAACCTAAGGTAAATAGGTGAATAAAACATTCTAAGTGAAAACGGTTCAACACTTTCCTCAAAATTTTACCAAACATGCCTCTGTTAGTCTCAGTTTTGGGGTATCCAATCAAGTCCCAATGAGCCCTTTTTTTGATATATTCTAGTTTAACATGTCACCTAAAAGTTTTATATTTAATGCTAAGGGTAGTTATTTGGAACAAGTTAGAGTTTTGGCCATTTTATAAAATAGGTTCTCTCAGCAACCAAAACTCAACAGAGCCGGTTTTGGACAGAGAGTTTGAAACAATTTTGAGTGACCATCCCAAGATACCTAGGTCTGATTTTTTGATAAATTGTATTTCAATATATTAGCTACAATGTTCATATAGACCACGTATGGAGTAGGTCACCAAACATAGGAATTTTTGGCTATTCAAAAATATGTGACAGAAATGTTCTTTAATGACTGAACCACAATAGAGAGTTTCAAAGAGGTTTTGACCTATCAAAACTCAATGTTTTGTGCTTCGTTCTGGCACGTAGTTAGATATACACGGTATCTACACTTTTTATGTTTTGGGCAAAGCTTGGATCTCATTATAAACTAGGGTTTGTAGGTTAGTATTGTTGACTGATTTGAAAACGACACACTTTGGTAGAATTGCAATATCTTGAGTTCTACTTACTCAAATGGGTTGAAACTAACTTTTGATGAAAGATAAGATAAAAATCTAAATCTGAACATAAATAACATGCTTAGATCAATTTTTTATGTGGCGTTATGGAGTTCCATAAATTAGGACAGAAACATTTAAGTTCTCAAAAATTAGGTCCCTTTTATGTTCAACTCTCCTACTTATGGTATGTAAAGGTTTTGTCCCGTTTCTTTGCATGCTTGTATTTTAAACATAAATATCAAGGTTCCAGATCACTTTTAGTTCATCAAATTCAAAAATAACAACACATAACCACATCTCATATTATTCAAGAACACATGTACAACAGCCCTTATTTCTTAACTACAACGCCTTTTTGGTTTGTTTTCGGTTCTCTATTTTTAAAGTGTTTAAAGAGATGAGTTGAGAGATATTTTGAGTGATATTAGACATAAGATTCAGAGATTTTACTTACTTGTTTAGAGGCTCAAAAGGTGGAAGGATGGAAGGACTTAGCTTTAAGAAAAACTCTCATTAATTTCCTTGGCTCTTTCTTCTTTCTCTCCTTCTTCTTTCCCCCCTTCCTCTCTCAAAGTTGAAAGAACACTCAAGAACAATGGAAATCTGGTCTCTCACCTCTCTTGACCAAAAATAATGAAGGGGGAAAGAGGGTGTTTGGCTTGGTTTATATAGAAAAAGCTTAAGGGAACAAAATGATGCATTTTTAGTCATTTTCTCTTCCATATCACATGGGTTGACTTGACATGGTACTATATTTGAGGTAGATATATCAGATCTGGAGTAGGTAATACAGCTAGGAGTCAGTTTGGGAGACAAAAATCTGACCCCACATCAATCATGGGATTTTACCTAGGTTTGCGTGCCCATTTGTGTAAGAAAATGCTTTAAAAGTTAATTTGATGTATTTTTTGGTGTCTTTTGTTATTGAAACTTATTATTTTGCATGTTTATGATAAATTTAATATTTTCATAAATTATCATAGTTTTCATAACTATTGATTAAATAGATGTAGTCTTTTAAGTCAAATTAAGTTAGTTTAACAAAATATGACTTTTTGACTTATTTTAGTGTGTATGAATTTCAATACTAATTTGTTTACTTTTGTTAGCCTATAATATCATATTATTATGTATATTACTTGTTCAACAAGTGTGGATCATCATAATACTTGATTTGATACATTTCTCACCTTTTTAAGCTTAAAAGAAAGCAAAAAGCAACTTTTTGGTACAACTTCCAAGGTAGCCGGCTACTAAGGGGTATTTTTGTTATTTTTATGTTATTTTGTCCTTTACTACTTAATTGTACTTAAATATCTGATTCATGCTATTCATGTGTTAAAATTTGAGTTTTTAAGACTTTTTACTATATTAGGGGCAAAATGGTTATTTTACCCTAACTACAAGAATTTTTAATTTTTAATTTATTATTTCGTGATAATTACTTAATTTAGAATGTTGGGAGATTCTTCAATTATTAAGGTTTTGTTGCTTGAGTTTTGGACCTTTTTTAGATTTTATCATCGAACTTAGGGTTTCGAGTTGAGTGAGAGTTTCTAATCTTTTAGCGACTTAAGATGTAATAACCCAAACTCAGGAATACAAATAGAAAAGAAAAAACATCTAAAAAGAAACAAAATCTTGAATCTAAGCTCGCTAAGAAGAACCGGCCTGACCGTTTAACCTTTTCGAGCCTGAGACATGGGATAGAAAGGGAACCACACAAGCATATATTAAAGTTCTAATATTGAGGTTAAGAACTCAAGGTTATAAGATCAAATTGTTTAAGACAAGAGTTAAGCTCAAAATGTCTTAAAAACTCAAATTTTGACACATGAATACCTTAAATCAAGAATTTAAGTACAATTAAATAGCAAAGGACAAATAATATCAAAAATAACAAAAATACCCCTTAGTGGCCGACTACCTTGGGAAGAGTGCCAAAAAGTAATTTTTTGCTTTCTTTTTAGCTTAAAATGATGAGAAATATATTAAATTAAGAATTATGATGATTCAATACTTGTTAAGCAAGTAATATACATAATAATATGGTGTTATAGGTTAACAAAAGCAAACAAATCAATATTGAAGTTTATACATAATAAAATAAGTCAAAAAGTCAGATATTGCCAAAATAGCATAATTTGACTTAAAAAACTATATCTATTTAATCAATTGCTATGGGAACTATGATAATATATGAAATACTATATTTATCATAAACATATTAAAATAATAGGTCTCAGTAGGAAAAGACACAAAAAGATACATCAAATTATGTAACAACTCGGTATAGGCCCTAGTTGTAACAACTCAGTTGATAAAGATCCGTGTAAAGACCCAGCCCAAACCATAATATTTGTGACAGATAGTCCACGAGACCATAGAGTACGGAGAAGATTAAAAATCCCAACTTAACTCAAAAATCCTAACTCAACTCGAGAACCATAAGTTCGGCCTAAAAACCCCAACAAGATCCAAAATGCAGGCTACAAAGCCTTAACACCTGGAGAGTCTCCTAACATTCTAAATTAAGTATATATCATGAAATAATGAATTAAAAATTAAAAATCCTCATAAATAGGGTAAAATAATCATTTTGCCCATAATACAGTAAAAAGCCTTAAAAATTCAAATTTTGACATATGGATACCCTAAATCAAGGATTTAAGAATAATTAAGTGGTAAAATACAAAATAACATAAAAAATGTCAAAAATACCCCTTAGTGGCTGACCACCTTGGAAAGTGTGCCAAAAAGGGACTTTTTACTTTCTTTTTAGCTTTAAATGATGAGAAATGTATTAAATTAAGTATTACGATGATCCAATACTTATTGAACAAGTAATATACATAATAATATAGTGTTATAGGTTAATAAAAGCAAACAAATCATTATTGAAGTTCAAACACAACAAAATAAGTCAAAAAGTCACAAATTGCCAAAATAGCTTAATTTGACTTAAAAGACTACATCTATTTAATCAATTGCTATAGAAACTATAATAATACATGAAAATACTATTCTTCTTATAAAAATACTAAAACAGTAGGCCTCAGTAGGAAAAGACACCAAAAAGATACATCAAATTAGCTTTTAATGCATTTTCTTGCACAAAAGGGGCACGAAAACCAAGAAAAATTCCTTGATTGATGGGGGATCAAATTTTTGTCCCCCCAAACTGATCCCTAGCTGTTTTTAGCTTCCCAAAAATCTGATTTTGTCCCCTAACAACTTGAACTACAATAAATTAGCTTATGTGAAATAAAGAAAAAGTACTAAAACATTAATTACTTTGTTCCCTAACTTTTTCTATATAAACTAAGGCCAAACACCTTCTTCCCATTGAATATTTTGGTGGAGAGACAGGGAGAGAAACCAGATCTTAAGTGTTCTTGATGGTCCATGGAGGTTTGAGAGAAGAAAGAAGAAGAAGAAGAAGGAGGGATTCAAGAAAGAGTCTTTGGAGACTATGGTTTTAAAGCAAAGTCCAAATTTATCCTCCACCATCCTTTGATCTCTCAAACATGTAAGTAAAATCTCTAAACCTTGTATCTAAGATCCCTCAAAATATCCCTCAACCCATCCCTTTAAATACTTTAAAAATCAAGAACCGAAATCAAACCGAAAAGGCGTCGTAGTTGGAAATTAGGGGCTGTTATGTTTATGAATGATATGAAATGTTATTGTGTGTTGTTATCTTTAAGTTTGATGACATCTAAGTGTGCTGGAGCCTTGATAGTAGAGTCTAAATCACAAGCATGCAAAGAAATGGAACAAAAACTTGACCTGATATAAGTAGAGGACTTGAACTCTAAGAGGCTTAATTTTTGAGAACTTTAATGTTTCTACCCTGAGATTTGAAACGCCATAACTCAATGTAGAAAACTGATCTAAGTATAATTTTTATGTCCAGAGTTATCGTTTTGTGTTATCTTTCACTCAAAGTTAGTTTCAACTCATTTGTATAACCAGAACTCAAGGTAGTACAATTTTACCAAAGTGTGTCGTTTTTCGACTAGTCAACACTACCGATTTGGAAACCCTATTTTAAAATGGGATCTAAACTTTGGTCAAAACATGAAAGTTGTAGTTAACATGTCTATATATCTACCTACAAAGAATGAGAATAAAATATTGAGGTTTGATAGGTCAAAACCAATTTTAAATTCTCTGTTGAATGTCAGTCCCCGAGGAACATTCTGTCACATATTTTTATATAGCCCAAAACACCTATGTTTAGTGGCTTATTCCAATAGTGGTCAATATAAACATTGTAGATAACATACTAAAGTACTTTTTTTTCCAAAAATAAGACCTTAAAGCCTCGGAATGATATCCCAAAACAGTTTCAAACCCTCTGTTCAAAACCGGCTCTACTGAGTTTTGGCGGCTGATAGAACCTACTTTTTAAAATGGCCACAAAGTCTAACTTGTTTCAAACACATACCCTTAGCTCTGAACATAAAACTTGTAGGGGATTTATTAAACTAGAACATACAAAAAAATGGGCTCATTTGGACGTCATTTGATACCCAAAAACCGAGAGCAATAGAAGCATGTTTTTGGTAAAATCTTGAAGTAAGTGCTGAACCATTTTTGCTTAGGATAAAATGTTCACCCATTTGCCTTAGGATTTGGCCTTAGTGTTAAACATGAGAGTTGTAGAAAATATTTTATCTAAATGGTGTATAACAATCATAGTTTGATTCTAAGTCTAGATACCCCAAAACGTTGTCGTCCCTTTTAATTTAATACTTGGTTTTAGCCTTAAAAGTTGCTAAGTGTGATTCGAACACCCTTTGCTATGAGACTTGAGTTTTTATATGATGACTTATTCGAATTAGTCGATTAATGTTTCTAAGTGAATGCATGATGATTTAGAACCCATGTTATCATATTTGAATTATATCTTGAGAATTTTAGTTTGTGCTTCACATACTTGTATCTATGCTTTGCGTGTTGTACCATGAATCTTGTCATATTAATGCCATACTATAAATTGTTGCACTTGAGATCAATGGTACACATTATGAACATTTTCATTTGCATCCTGGCATGTTGGAGTCCATCTGTGCAAACTGTTGTTGGGATGGGCTGTGTTGAGATTATTCTTCTTCGTTCTAAGTCTAGGGTGTCCCTGGTTGCCATTTTTGAAAATATTTTGGTTTATACACCCTGGGTGCGTCCCCAGTGTTGGAAATGATTTTGGCTTGTATACCCTGGGTGTGTCCCCGGTGTTATAGGAATAGTTTATAAATATTGTTAGGCACCATGGGTTCGTCGCTAGCATTCTGGTTTCGATAGCTTGGACATTGGGTAATTCGGAGATAACCTTATTCGGCTGGCCTAATCCCACCGGTGTGGTAATTCAGAGAGAGTCTAATTCAGTTGACCTAATCCCATTGGGTAATTCGGGGAATGCCTAATTCGGCTGACCTAATCCCACTATGGTGATAATTCGGAGAGAGCTCAATTATGGCTGTCTTAAATCCCTCATCTTGGTACTTTGTATAATGTGAACGTCTCTTGAATTCTCTTAGACTTTGGGTTGACACCGGCGAAGGAATCACGCATCTTAAGGTGGGTTTTGTGCGCATATAATTGTCGGTTCGGATAAGGGTGGCAGAATATTTTAGTTGGCCGGCCCCCACGCCGTTGCCATTGAGTAAAATAGCTGTGGCATGAAGCCAGGCGACGTGGTTACTATTCGCAACGAGGCGCGATGATGGCTTTGGTGATCAAGTCCCATTAAGTCTACTCTGGTAATTCCCGACGTGAAATCCCTGTTATTATCTGGCTGCATTTTGGGTTGGGCATCTGCATTTCATACACACATGTTTATTTACTTACTTGTTACCCTATTATAAATTTATCTCTTTTCGTGACTATAAACTGTACTGGGTGTTATATGGTATGTGTTGTGGTGAATTTTGTGCCGAGAGATTAGTTAGAAGATTTGAGTATTTTGCTTTTGGGCCTTAGCACATGCCATTCGTGCCACAGGTAGGGAGAAATTCTTGGAGGAAGTCGTCCCAGAGGGAGAAGAAGAGTTTGAAGAACAGGGTGAGTTCCAAGAGTACGTGGATTTTGATGATGCATTATGAAAAACCAAGCCTTTTGCTTTTGTGCTTATATTTAGTTCTCTTGTGCTTAGTGCAATTTTTGAAATTTCTTGGTGAAACTACAACATTTAAGTACTTTGAACAGTTCAGAACTTCTTTGTGATGTAATAATTAACATATGTAAATGTGAATAAATGGCTAGAATATCCCTTTATTTATATTTATGTATGTTCCGACGTGTTCGGAGGACGGGGCGCCATAGTTGGTATTAGAGCTTAGGTTTAGTGAACCTTCAAACCTTGGGTTATGGAAAATCATGCATTCTGTTGCGGTGGACCTTTGTAGGATGCGTTGTATTACTAATAATTATCATCTATACATTATAAGAACTAAAATCTTCTATGCCTGAGTCTTATAGTAAGTCATGTTAGGACGTTACCGGGATCGAAAGCAGCAAGAAATCTACATGCGAAGGACGGGTATGACCATCGAGATCGAAGATCGGAGATTCATGCAACAAGTTATCCTATTTTAAGGGGGGTAGACAGGAGTACGCACTAGGAGAAGTTTTAGATATCACCTCGAGAGACACCGTTAGAACCCCACGAATACATCCTTATAAGTTCTTTTCTCATTTACCCCACGCCTTGGTGTCAATTTTTTGAAGTTCTTTTTTATGTCCTTTCTTCTTATATCATCAGTCCTCAATGGTACCATCAAGTGTCGTTCGTCGGTAACTCTTCGTCAGTAACTCTTATGCACCTAAGTCTTGTTGATAACTCTATTAAAAATTCAATCCTAGAATATACCCTTGTCCTTAAGTTCCCATGCCTCGATAATGACTGGTATTCGCATTTGATTCTCCTTTGATTCAAGTCATCATCTTTGAACTAACTCTTCTCTTGCAGAACTCGATATCAATTCTTTGAGGATTACCCGCTCCAAACATTCGACATTGATAACATCTTTTGTGAATTCTTCGTACACTCTTGAAATCTTTACCAGGGAAGTCAACTTGGATGCTTGAATTGAAGTACGTTAGGCCGACGTAACTTCAGGGCAAATATCTAGTTTGGCTACCCATTTTGCTTAAACATTTCTTTTATCATAATTTAATTGTATTGGATTAGTTTCGAGGACACTTGTTTAAGTATTGTTTATTGTCCTCCTCTTGTTTTACCTACATTTGAACCCCAAATGACCACTCAATTTGTGTCAATGGTAATTACCTTAACAGTGACCATTTAACCTCATCTAACCTATCCTTGAACCACCTGGGTTCCACCCTAAGACGTTCTAACCCCGCGCTTGTTTTTGACTATCGACCTTCAAAATCTTGCCCCATAAATTTATGAGTAATAACGATCGTCAGGATATAACGTCATTAGGCCTTAGCGTTTTCAAGGGAAACTGAGACGATGCATGAAAACCTCTTAGCACCTCTTCAAGCGTGAAGCAAATTTCTTCTTGATGTCACGGCTTAGAATATCTATCAACGTTTGCGTTTAACAAAGTTTTGAAGATCAAGACTCCCGTTTGCAAGAATGGTTAAGAAAGGATTTATTCAACTAACTATATCTTTTCAAAGGTCCCAACAAACAGAACGATGCCATCAACAATCTAAAGTTAGAAACGGCAATTTCACATCAAATGTTTTGCGACACCACCATATGGAAAATTTAAACTTCCCTAAGACTAGTTCATAGTTAACCCACCTATTTCGATAAATCAGGAAGCACCAGATTCATACCGATAGTAAGGAAGTGAAAAATGAGAATTAACCTTGAACTCACGTTACCCTTAGTACGCTAGCAAAGGAGGTATGTCTATAAACATCGATATTCACACCAACCTTCCCACTGAAGTGTTAGAGTCTAAATTTTTGCCATCACTATCAAAGAATGAAGAATCTTGATCACAACAATAAACGTTTAGAACCTGATGAGGAATTAACCACCAAAGGATCACATGACTAGGTAGTTACCACAACCATATCTTATATCACGTTTGTTTTACCTTAGAATGACCAACCTCCCAAGAAAACGATCCAGTTATTGGAAAATATATTCAAACCCAACGTTCTAGCACTTCAAAAACATACGGTAAAGGCTAAGAGAAATGAAGCAATCTTTAAAAAGACTAGAGAGAAAATAAAAGCATATGATTACAGATTTCGTCATTAGAATTATCACAATCACCTCAAAGATCGGCAACTCTTTAGTTAAACAATTCAAGGGTTGGATGCCGAGAAGTTTGTGGAAATAGTGTGTCCCATTGACACTGAAGATTGTTTGAGGGGTGAAGTGCACATTATAGACAGACCAAGTTATTCACATGGTAGGTTCTTAAAGTATTAGTTTGTATTTGTTTGGAGTTTAGACTGTGTAATCTTATGGAGTGGTATTCGGTTTCTGTTGTGGTATCGATGTGAGTCGCAAGGAAGTTGCTTTTAAAAACCTTTTGTAATGTGACCCGTTAGAGCAAGTTTGTTTGGATTGATGAGTAGATGTTGCTGGTATAGAGAAGGAATATTCTTATGGGAATGTGTAAACTCTTTGTATGAGAAGTTGAAGGGTGATATAATTCTGTTGTTTATGGTGGAGTTGCGTAGCAACTTAATATGAGTACGTGGGAGGAATAAGTGTTTGGATAAGAAGAGTGGAAGCGTAAGTGAGACTATACAAATTCATGGGTATGTTGTTTTTGTAATTGGCCTTGAGTGAATCGAGTGTCTTGGTAGAATGTGGGTATGATAAAATAATTAAAGAGCAAACGTGGCTCTTGGTTTGAGTGTGTGACAGAAAATGTGTGAAGAGATTGAGTGATGATGATAAGAGACTTTATAATTAGGAGTTAATACTGTTCAGTTAAAGGATTGTAGGGCAGAAGGTACATACGTGAAGAAAATATGTGACGAGATTGTGATTGGATTCATATGAGTAAACATGTATCTAGGGAGCGTTTAGTCTGTGTGGTATGTTTAGCCCTAGTGACTTATTAGGTTCAAGTGGCGATGATAGTCTTGATGGTCGTAAGGGTAGAATAGTCCAATACAAAGTGGTGATGTGATTTCGAGTTAATAGTCGTTAGTTAATCGAGATGTAGTCTTCAATGTACGTTTGAATATGGCATGGAGCTGGTTTTTGGTAGAGTGATAGTCATTCTAGACAGAAGTGAAGAATATTTGAATCAGTCTCAGTGGTGGGCTAGTTTAGAGACGTATGATCGCTTGTGGAAGTCATACTCAATGAAAGTTGTGTTTTGAAGCCAACGTGTTCTCAAAGATAAACTGGGGTCATGATACCATAAATTGAAAGTGCGGGAGTTAGATATACCCAAGACTGCCTTTAGGACTTCTTACGAGCATTGTGAATTCGAAGTGATGCCTTTCGGGTTAACAAATGTACCAGCTGTGTCTAGGAACCAGAAGGATCGAGTGTTCAGAAGTTTTCTAGACCAATTTGTAATTATGTTGATAAATGATATTCGGTTATATTCTCGAAGTGAAGAGGAACACAGGAAACATTTAAAGATTCTTTAGAGATCCTGAGAAAGCACAAGTTGTTTGTAAAACTTGAAAAGTGTTAGTTTTAGTTGGACCGAGTGATGTTTTTAAGTCATGTTATATCTGGAGAAGAAATTCAAGTGGACTCAACAGAAGTAGAAGAAACAGTTAATGGGAAGAGACTAACTAACATGGAAGAGATACGAACTTTTTGGGGCTAGCTAGTTATGTGACATGATTCTTGAAGATTTGGTAGTAATCAGTTTAAGATGTTAGTAGGACAAAACAACCAATACTCTAAGTGCTAAACATATGGGCTCGACTTTATCCACACCCGCAATAAAGAACGACACAAGTAGACAAGGACATAATTTTGGAGAATGAGAAGGCACAATGTTAGTAAATCATCCTCAACCTTTTATACGATGAAGTACGAGACGAAATTTCGGGGATGAAATTTGTTTAAGGGGGGTAGTTTGTAACGACCCGGTACAGACCCTATTTGTAACAACCTGATTGATAACGACCTGTGTAAAGACCCAGCCCAAACTCTAGTATTTGTGATAGATAGTCCACGAGGTCATAGAGTACGGAGAGGATTAAAAATCCCAACTCAACTTAAAAACCCTAACTCAACTCGAGAACCACAAGTTCGGCCTGGAAACCCCAACAAGATCCAAAACTCAGGCTACAAAGCCTTAACACCCGGAGAGTCTCCTAACATTCTAAATTAAGTATATATTATGAAATAATGAATTAAAAATAAAAAATTCTTATAAATAGGGTAAAATAACTGTTTTACCCCTAATATAGTAAAAAGCCTTACAAATTTAAATTTTAACATATGGATACCCTAAATCAAGGATTTAAGTACAATTAAGTGGTAAAAGATAAAATAACATAAAAAATGTCCCTTAGTGGCCGACCAACTTGGGAAGTGTGCCAAAAAGTGACTTTTTGCTTTCTTTTTAGCTTTAAATGATGAGAAATGTATTAAATTAAGCATTATGATAATCCAATACTTGTTGAACAAGTAATATACATAATAATATAGTGTTATAGGTTAACAAAAGAAAACAAATTATTATTGAAGTTCATACACAACAAAATAAGTCAAAAAGTCATATATTATCAAAATAGCTTAATTTGACTTAAAAGACTACATCTATTTAATCAATTGCTATGAAAACTATGATAATACATGGGAATACTATATTTATCATAAACATACTAAAATAATAGGTCTCAGTAGGAAAAGACACCAAAAAGATACATCAAATTAACTTTTAATGCATTTTTCTTGCACAAAAGGGGCATGAAAATCAAGAAAAATCCTTTGATTGATGGGAGATTAGATTTTTGTCCCCCCAAACTGATCCCTAGTTGTGTTTAGGTTCCCAAAAATATAATTTTGTCCCCTAACAATTTGAACTACAATAAATTAGCCCATGTGAAATGGGGAAAAAGTACTAATGCATTAATTACTTTGTTCCCTAACTTTTTCTATATAAACTAAGGTCAAACACCTTCTTCCCCTTGAATATTTCGGTGAAGAGATAGGGAGAGAGACCAGATCTTAAGTGTTCTTGAGGGTCCATGGAGGTTTGAGAGAAGAAAGAAAAAGAAGAAGGAGGGATTCAAGAAAGGGGTCTTTGGAGACCATGGTTTTAAAGCTAAATCCAAATCCATCCTCCACCATCCTTTGATCTCTAAAAAATGTAAGTAAAACATCTAAACCTTGTATCTAAGATCCCTCAAAATATCCCTCAACCCATCCCTTTAAACACTCTAAAAATCAAGAACCAAAATCAAACCGAAAATGCGTCGTAGTTGGAAATTAGGGGCTGTTATGTTTATGAATGATATGAGATGTTATTGTGTGTTGTTATCTTTAAGTTTGATAACATCTAAGTGTACTGGAGCCTTGATATTAAAGTCTAAATCACAAGCATGCAAAGAAATGGAACAAAAACTTAACATGACATAAGTAGAGGACATAAACCCTAAGAGGCTTAATTTTTGAGAACTTTGATGTTTCTTTCCAGAGATTTGAAATTCCATTACTCAATGTATAAAACATATCTAAATATGATTTTTATGTCCAGAGTTATAGTTTTGTGTTATCTTTTGTCCAAAGTTGTTACCAGAGTGTGTCGTTTTTCGACCAGTCAACACTACCGACTTGGAAACCCTATTTTAAAATGAGATCCGAACTTTGGTCTAAACATTAACGCTGTAGAAAACATGTATATCTATCTACCAACCAAAAATAAGAACAAAATAGTGAGAGTTGACAGGTCAAAACCAATTTTAAATTCTCTATTGAATTTCATCTCCCGAGGAACATTCTGTCATATATTTTTATATAGTCCAAAACACCTATTTCTAGTGACCTATTCCAAAAGTGGTCTACCTAAACATTGTAGCTAACATATTGAAGTATGGGCTGCCAACAAATCAGACCTTAAAGCCTCGGGATGATGCCCTAAAATAATTTCAAACCCTCTGTCCAAAACTGGCTCTGCTGAGTTTTGGCGGCTGACAGAACCTACTTTATAAAATGGCCAAAAGGTCTAACTTGTTTCAAACAACTACCCTTAGCTCTAAACATAAAACCTGTAGGGAACTTGTTAAACTAGAACATACTAAAAAATGGTCTCATTTGGACGTCATTTGAAATCCAAACACCGAGAGATACAGATGCATATATTTGGTAAAATCTTGAAATAAGTGCTGAACCATTTTTGCTTAGGATAAAATGTTCACCCATTTTCCTTAGAATTTGGCCTTAGTGTTAAAAATGAGAGTTGTAGAAAATATTTTTATCTAAATGGTGTATAAAAATTATAGCTTGATTCTAAGTTTAGATACCCCAAAACTTTGTCGCCCCTTTTAATTTAATACTTGGTTTTAGCCTTAAAAGTTGCTAAGTGTGATTCGAACATCCTTTGCTATGAGACCCAAGTCTTCGTATGATGACTTATTTGAATTAGTCGATTAATGTTTCTAAGTGAATGTATGATGATTTAGAACCCATACTATCATATTTGAATCATATCTTGAGAATTGTAGTTTGTACTTCACATACTTGTACCATATTCTTTGAGCGTTGTACCATGAATCTTGCCATGCTAATGCCATGCTATAAATTGTTGCACTTGAGATCAATGGTACGCATTATGAACATTGTCATTTGCATCTTGGCATGTTGGAGTTCATCTGTGCAAACTATTGTTGGGATGGGCTGTGTGAAGTTTATTCTTCTTGGTTCTAAGTCTAGGGCGTCCCTTGTTGCCATTTTAAAAAATGTTTTGTTTATAAACCCTGGGTGCGTCCCCGGTGTTGGAAATGATTTGGGCTTGGTGCATCCCCGGTGTTACAGAAATGGTTTATAAATATTGTTGGGTACCATGGGTTCGTTGATAGCATTCTGGTTTCGATTGCTTGGACATTAGGTAATTCGGAGATAACCTAATTCGGCTAGCCTAATCCCACTGCAGTGGTAATTCAGAGAGAGCCTAATTCGATTGACATAATTCCATTGGGTAATTCGAAGAAAGCCTAATTCGGTTGAACTAATCCCATGCAGTGGTAATTCAGAGACAGCCCAATTATGGTTGTCCTAAATCCCTCATCTTGGTACTTTGTATAATGTGAACGTCTCTTGAATTCTCTTAGACTTTGGGTTGACACTGGCGAAGGCATCACGCATCTTAAGGTGGGTTTTGTGCGCATATAATTGTTGGTCTGGATAAGGTTAGCTAAATATTTTGGTTGGTCGGCCCCCACGCCGTTGCAATTGAGTAAAATAGCTGTGGCATGAAGCTAGGCGACATGGTTACTATTCGCACCAAGGCGCGATGATGGCTTTGGTGATCAAGTCCCATTAAGTCTACTTTGTTGATTCCCAGTATGGAATCTCTGTTATAATCTGGGTGCATTTTGGGTTAGGCATCTGCATTTTATACACACATGTTTATTTACTTACCTGCTACCCTGTTATAAATTTGTCTGTCTCCTTGACTATAAACTGTACTGGGTGTTATATGGTATGTGTTGCAGTGAATTTTATGTCGTGAGATTAGTTAAAAGGTTACAGTGTTTTGCTTTTGGGCCTTGACTCATGGCATTCGTGCCACAGGTAGGGAGGAATTCTTGGAGGAAGTTGTCCTAGTGGGAGAAGAAGAGTTTGAAGAATATGGTGAGTTCCAAGAGTACGTGAATTTCGCGGATGCATTCTTAAGAACCAAGTCTTTTGCTTTTGTGCTTATATTTAGTTCTCTTGTACTTAGTGTAATTTTTGAAATTTCTTGGTGAAACTGCAATATTTAAGTACTTTGAACAGTTAGAACTCCTTTATGATGTAATAATTAACGTATGTAAATATGAATGAATGGCAAGAATATTCCTTTATTTATATTTATGTATGTCCCGACGTGCCCAGAGGACGGGGCGTCACAAATTAATTTTTAATATATTTTCTTGAACAATAAGGGCACGAAAATCGAAAAACCCCTTGATTGATGGGGGATCAGATTTTTGTTTCCCAAACTGACCCCTAGCTGTATTTAGCTTCTCCAAATCTGATTTTGTTACCTCGAAGCTTGAACTAAATTAATGAGCCCATGTGAAGAAAAAAAAAAGTACAAGAAAAATTAATTATTTTGTTTCCTAGCTCATTTTATATAAACTAAGCCCAAACACCTTCTTTCCCTTTGATATTTCGATGGAGAGAGAGGGAGAAAGACCAGATTGTGAGTGCTCTTGAGGGTCCATGAAAGTTTGAGAGAAGAAGAAGAAGAAGAAGAAAAGATCCAAGAAAGGGGTCTTTGGAGACCATGGTTCCAAAAGCCAAGTCCTAATAGTTTTTCACCATTTTTTGATCTCTCAAGCAAGTAAGTAAAACCTCTAAACCTTATGTCTAAGATCCCTCAAAATACCTCCAACACATCTTTTTAAACACTCTAAGAATCGAGAACTGAAATCAAACCGAAAAGATGTCATAGTTGGAAATTTGGGGCTGCTATGATTATGGGTGATAAGATATGTTTTTGTGTACTGTTATCTTTGAGTTTGATGACTTCTAAGTGTGCTGGCGCCTTGATATTAAAGTCTAAAATACAACCATGCCAAGAAATGGAACAAAAACTTGACATAACATAAGTAGAAGACTTGGACCCTAAGAGACTTGATTTTTGAGAACATAGATGTTTTTGCCCTAAACATTAGAATGCCATAACTCAATGTAAAAAATTGACCGAAGCATGTTTTTTATGTCCAGATTTATATTTTTGTGTTTTCTTTCATTCAAAGTTAGTTTCAACTCATTTGAATAAGTACAACTCGAGATATTACAATTTTACCAAAGTGTGCTATTTTTCGACCAGTCAACACCACTGACATGAAAACCCTAGTTTGCATTGAGATCTGAACTTGGGTCAAAACCTAAAAGTTGTAGATAACATGCATATCTATCTACTCACTGAAAGTGAGCACAAAAGATTGAGTTTTGTTAGGTTAAAATCCCTTTTAACTCTCTGTTGTGTTTTAGCCCTCAAGGGACACTTCTGTCACATATTTTTTTGTAGCCCAAATCTCCTATTTTTAGTGATCTATTCCAAACGTGGTCTACATAAACTTTGTAGCTAACATATGGAAATACCTGTTGCCCACAATTCAGACTATAAAGCCTCGGGATGATTTCCCAAAACCATTTCAAACCATCTGTCCAAAATCGGCTCTGCAGAGTTTTGGCTGCTGACAGAACCTATTTTCTAAAATGGCCAAAAAGTCTAACTTGTTCCAAACAACTACCCTTAGCTATAAACCTGAAACTTGTAGGCGATATGTTGAACTAGAACATACACAAAAATGGGCTCATTTGGAATTAATATGATATCCCCAAAATAAAGACCAACAGAGACACTTTTCTAACCAATTCTTTGAGCAAGTGCAGAACCGTTTTCATTTTCGTCAAGTTTTTTATCTAGTTGCCATGGGTTTTGGCCTTGGTGTAAAACATAAAAGTTGTAGAGAATATTTTAATCTAAAATTTTCACAAAAAATTATAATCCAATTCCACGTCAATGTACCTAAAAATTCTGCAGTACTTTAAAATTTAATGATTGAGAGAGAGTAATAAATGGTTAAGTCAAATCCTTAAACAAGTGAAGGATTGGGCAAGTGCGTAGTACCCCTTAAACCTAAAAAGAAAGTAACCATGGTCCCTAAAATCAAGAAAACGTTCAATAGTCAGAATCATTTTAGTACTTCATGTTTTAAGAGTGGTAAAACTCTGTGTTGACGGTTAAGTCATGTTTGCTTGCTAGGTATGAAAGTTTTGTTACCTGAGGAGCAAGCTTAGCTTGTTGACAAAGGCTCGGGTCGTATGCATACAAGATAAGGTGAGAGTGCTTAGTTATTATCTTGAACTTGAGTTTATATAAATGATGCTTAAAAATACTTTGAAGCACATGTTTTGAACTATGACTAGTTTGACGATCACATGAACATACTGCTTTAAAAACTATTATGTTTTTCAATTGAAATGTCACTCCCCAAACTCCGGTTCACGTGAAACACCCACAAGCAACTAAACATAACACCCAACACGAGAATACACTCTCAATATAAAACATACATGCATTGTATATAACCGCCGAAAGGTTTACATTACACGGTTCTAATTCTGGGAAAACATTTAAACATACATGATACAAAAAGAACAAAAAGGAAGACTATAGATCTTTCGCCTCTCCAGCAACCCCGGATCAATTTGCGTGATCGATACCTGAAAAATATTTCAAATCCCACACCATGAGCCAAAGTTTAGAATAAACAAAACAAGCATGCAATATAAGTTAAACATGCTAGGAAAACGAGGTGCAGCTTTTGACTCTTTTTCATGCCATTAAAACGAATTTCACAAGAAAGAGAAAGCGAGAATATAAACCATTTTTTTTTGACTCACACGAGCCTGAAAAATGATTTTTAAGTCACGACTTTCACGAGTCGTAACAACAGATTTAAAATTGAATTATCTGTCCCGATATGCATTTCATGCAATCCATGTATCTTCTCGGACTTTCACCGAGAGACCTCAGCCCTCGTCTGATGCATCTTCTCGGCCTCTCGCCGAAGGACCTCAGCCCCAACGAACGCACCTTCTGGGCCTCTCGCCGAAGGACCATAGCCCCAACAAACGCACCTTCTCGGCCTCTCGCCGAAGGATCACAGCCCCAACAAACGCGTTGTTAACCAGGATTAACATTCACAAAATCATATGTTCATCTATCTCATCCCATACACATATGCATAACTAAACCAGGGTTTAATGAATAATATCACGAACCAACACCACGTTTCACAAACCATGTCACATGCTACACGCGCGACTCACACTACACTTGCAACCCATGCAACATGCACCACATACATCCATTCCTCAGATCCCACATATACACGCCTATAAAACCTTTGAGTTTAAAGCATAAAATCACGTTACACGTAACGATATCAAAGCCATGCAATTCATCTACACAATCCCTACATAAATAAACTAGAGTTATAAATGCACATAGTCATGTATAATTTCACATCATGACGCCACCCGCCACATAACCCGACATCCATTCACCTGGACAACCAACCACCCACAAAACCAAGCCTAACCCGAAGGCCAACACCAAACCATAAGACTCTGATTTCACAAACCAACACATTTCCCAAAAGAACCACGGGCCCAAACACGCCCCATATCCACCGAAGAACATACACCACACACCTAACCGTGCACCACACCCACATCTAACCATACACGTCAATCCCGAGGACGGCATCTAAACAAACACTCGAGGCCACGACACGTCCCCCGAAGCCACATTATAACCAACCGAACCACAAAAAGAATCCAACAGTATTTCAGTTGACTAATCCCATATATCAATCAACTGAATACCATTGAAAACCAATTGAAAACCAAGGACCCAACCACCAAATAACAAACAACCAACCCAGGAATCCAGTCGACTAGACCGCCCTCCAGTCGACCCAAACACCTTACTGGAATCTTGCCAAAAATGCCCAAAAACACGGTCCAGTCGACTGACCCTCACGATCCAGTTGACTAATCATGATCCAATTGACTGATCCCACGATCCAGTCGACTAAACCCAAGCAGAAGTAGTTTTCGAGCCACTATTTTAGCTTCTAAACCTCGAATCAATGCCTCTAACTCTCATCCAACACCCTCGGACATGTCCACGCCCAAGCCAAACATCAAAACCTCAAAAGGAACACTCGACACCGATTCCATCCACCGAAATCGACAAAGAACAGGTTTTTAAACTAAAACCCCGTTTGAATATAAAACGGTTTTTCATGCAATTTTTAACTGATAGAAATACACACAATTACACGTAGCACCCTTATAAGACATGAGAGTCTAGGATCTTATCTCATCAAAGAAAACTTGATGCCTCAAACCACGTGCAAAATTGAGTTTCGTCGGAATAAAATTTTATCCAGATAGATGCGTAGCCCACCGTGCCAATAACAAGGATCAGCGGTTGGATTGTAAAAAATCAAGCCCTTGGCACCCAAAAAGTTAGAGAGAAAGCATAGAGAAAAAGGAGAAAACTTAGTTGAGAAGTTTTCAAAGTATCTTTTGAAATATCTAACGCTAGCTATTTATAGGTCACAAAAATATCTTTTTTTTAAACTCGCATCACAGCGCCCAACGACCGCGAGAACCAATCCCACATGCATATCTAAACCCGAACATGCATCAAAATGCATATAAACATGCTGCAACAAAAACACTAAACGCACATCGAAAAATGCCAAAAAAAAAAATGGGTCAGGGTCTCATAACTCTACCCCCCTTAAAGGAATTTCACCCTCGAAATTCAACACAAGGTCAAAAGAAAACAAACCGTCGATCGCAATTGACATAGGCATAAAAGATAGTTAGCTAAACCATTTATAGGATATAATTAAACATGGTTAGGCATCCTAAACAACGGCCAACTATCTCAAAGACACAGGATCTACAACTCACCCCAACCTCACATCCTCATCAATGGCTGCCTCAACACAGCACACCACCCACGAAAACCATCACCAACTCCCAAACAGATGCAACAAGGAAATGAAATGCTCTTCTGGTTCAAAATCTGTACACTCAGAAAATACCTCTGCTCACTAAAGCCATAGCTGCATCATCAGGCACGACCGGTGCCCTCGAAAAACTGGAAGCCATGAGAGCATACGCTCTGCTTGGCGTCAACCAGGCCTGTCCACCAGAACCTAGCGCTGTTGGTTGCCATACCGACTAAATTAAAGTTCCCCTATCTGCCACTTGGGAGGTTTAAACTACGGGATGCTGCAGTCGATCCTGCACAAATGAGCCCTCTGGCGTGCCTAATGTACTCGGTGTACTCTCTCTCTGGGGATAATTCCTGCGAATATGTCTAGACTGGCCACATCCATAACAAATCTGTAACTCCCTCCCTTGTAACTAAATCCATGAACCCTGGGACTGCCTCGGCTGCGGACAATCCACCATACGATGTCCAAGCTGCCTGCACAATAACAAATCAACTCCATCTGCTTTGGCCTCCCAAATGAAGCCACTGATGGTACTGGTGTAGAGAACTACTGTGGTAATCCAGATGGATGAAAGCTAGGACCAAAGGACCTCTGCCTCTTGTTGGAACTCCCACCTGACTGTGCCTTTGTCCCACCCTGTGGTATCCTTGCCTCCCTAGAAGCTCGAATCTCAATCATAGTGTTCTCAACCCTCGCTGCTGCCTCTACTAGCTCTGTAAATACACGAAGTCCCATTGCAACCACACACTCCCTGAACGCCGACCTCAAGCCCTGCTCAAACCTCATCGATTGCAGCTCATCCGTGCTCACCAACTCTGGTGCAAACTGGGACAAGCTCGTAAACCTAGCCTCATACTACATGATATCCATATCCCCTTGGGTGAGAGTATAGATCTCATCCCTGTATAAGTCCCTCTTCGAAGTGGATAGTATTTCTCTAAAAAAACTCCTGTAAAAGCTGCCAATGTGACCCCCACCGTGTTTCTGGCATATCTCCACCACTGATGAGCATTACCTCTCAGCTAAAAGGTGGCAAAAGAAACCCGCAACTCATCCTTAGCTATCCGTAACGTATCAAAGATCTGGGTCACCAGCTCCAACCACTCTGTTGTTACAATAAGATTAGAATCTCCAACAAAGGTAGGTAGATCCATGCGCCTATACTCCCGCATCGCTACTATTGCCCTCGCCTCAGGCACTCCCTCTCTCTCTCTAACGGTCTCACCTCAGTTGCCTCAACCGACTGCCTTATGGAGCTCACCAGCATCAGGGATAGGAGCATCCCCTTGGCCAACACCACGGCCACGGTCTCGACCACGACGTCGTCCTCTCCTCGTGGACATCGCGTCTATGTGAAAAATATAAAACATATGATGTAGCACATAGCATGAACATAAATAACGCGCATAAACATGCTAATATGTTACCACATAGGTTCATGCTAAATAAACCCCACATACCGAGGAGAACTGACAAGAATGACACGTCAATCTAGATAACCTACTCAGATTCTCTGTTAGAAATCACGTCATCTAAACGCGTTTCTAACTTAGCTCCCAAGTTTGTTAATCCAAACACCCAAAGACAAGACTAATCAATCCTAAGGTCAATCCCCATGCTCACATATACACATCATTCTCATGCTTTACATGCGAACACGTTCATAGTTAAACAATTCAAGAATTTGGGTACCAAGGAGTTTGTGAAAACAGTTAGTCCCGTTGACACTGAAAAAATTGCTTGAGCGGTGGACGCATTTTGGACAGATTGAGTTGTTCATGTGGTAAGTTCTTATGTATTGATTTATACTCATTTGACATCGAGACTGTGTAACACTTATGGAGTTGGTATTCGGCTTTTGTTGTGATATCGGTGTGAGTCACAAAGAAGTTGCTTTCGAAAACCTTTTATGATGTGACCCGTTAGGGAAAACATGTTTAGATTAGTGCATAAAGGTTGCTTGTATAGAGAAATAATTTTCTCATGGGAATATGTGGGCTTTATGTATGAGAAGTTGAAGGGTGATATAATTCTATTGTTTCTGGTTGCGAAGCAACTTAGTGTGAGTCTACAGGAGGAATAAGTATTTGGATGAGAATAGTGGAAGCGTAAGTGAATCTGTACGAATTAATGGGTATGATTTTTGTAAATTGGCCTTGAGTGAATCGAGTGTCATGGTAAAATGAGGGTAAGATGAAATAGTTAAAGTGCGAAAGTGGTTTTTGGTTCGGTTGTGCAGTAGAGAATGTGTGAAGGGATTGAGTGATGATGGTAAGAGATTTTAGAATAAGGAGTTAGTACTATACGGTTAAAGTATTGTTGGGTGAGTGGTACGTATGTGAAGGAAAGATGCAAATGTATATTGTGGTATGACGAGGGTTGTGTTTGGGTTTATATGGGTAAGCATATACCTTGGAGAGTTTAGTCTACGTGGTATGTTTAGCCCTAGTGACGCATTAAGTTTAATTGGCGGTATTAATCTTGATGGTCGTAAGGCTAGAGTGGTAATTAGAAGTGTGTGTAAATATTGTGTGTTGAAGATAGACGATAGGAAAATGTAGGTAGATTTGATGCATTTGGTTATATCTGAGTTTGATTTGATTTTTGGGATGGACTGGTTGTCATCCTACCATGCATCGCTAGACTGTGTTAGGAAAAGAGTAATCTTTAGGATATCCGGGGAGGAGGAATTCATTTTCTAAGGTGACAAGTGTAGAACACATATCCGTATCGTGTTAGCTATTAAGGATTTGAAGATGTTGAAGAAGGGTTGCCAGGGGCTTTTGGCACATGTGATGGATGTAGAGATGGAAGAAAAAGAAGCTTTCGGAGGTACCACTGATTTGTGAGTTTCTAGATGTTTTTCCAGATGATTTACCAAGATTACCCCCAAATTGAGAAGTGCAGTTTACAATCAATCTCTACTTGGGCACAGTGCCCATTGCTACTCCTCTCTACAGAATATCACCTGCTGAGTTACTAGAGTTGAAGGAAAAATTACAAGAGTTATTAGAAAAAGGATTCATTCGACCTAATGTCTCATCATAGGGAGCAGCTATACTGTTCGTGAAAAAGGGAGGATGAAGCACTGAGGATGTGTATCGACAATTGAATAGGGTGATCGTTAAGAACAAGTATCCTTTGCCTAGGATAGACGACTTGTTCGACCAGCTATAAGGAGCCAGAGTGTTCTCAAAGATAGACTTGAGATCAGGATACCATCAATTAAAAGTGTAGAAGTTAGATATACCCAAGACTGCCTTTAGAACTCATTACGAGCATTATGAATTTCTTGTGATGCCTTTGGGGATTTAACGAATGCATCTACTGTGTTTATAGACCTGATGGATCGGGTGTTGAGGAGCTTTCTAGACCAATTGGTGATTGTGTTCATAGATGACAATTTAATATACTATCAGAGTGATGAGGAACACGGGAAACATTTGAAGATTTCTTTGCAAATCCTGAGGAAGCACTAGTTGTATGCAAAATAATAATAATAATAATAATAAATAAATAAATAAAATAAATCAAAAAGTGTGAGTTTTGATTGGACCGAGTGATGTAGCTAGGTATGTTATATCTAGAGGGGGAATACAAGTGGACCCAATGAATGTGGAAGTGGTAGTCAATTTGAAAAGGCCAACTAGCATGACTGAGATACGAAGCTTTTTGGGGTTAGCTGGTTGTTATTGGCGTTTTATTCGGGACTTTTCCCTGATTGCGAAACCCTTGACTCGGTTAACTTAGAAGAATGTCAAGTTTGAATGGTCCAACAGATATGAACAAAGGTTTCAAGAGTTGAAGTCCAAACTGGTGTCAGCACCTGTGCTTACCTTTTCGTTAGGCAACGAGGGCTTTGTTATTTATAGTAATGCGTCACACCAAGGTTTGGATTGCGTTTTGATGCAACACGAGAAGGTTATCGCCTATGCGTCCAAACAATTAAACCTCATGAGAAGAATTACCCTACCCACGACCTAGAGTTAGCCGCAATCGTCTTCGCACTCAAGATATGGAGATATTATTTGTACGGCATCCCTTGTGAGATCATTACAGACCATCAGAGCTTGAAGTAAATTTTCACCCAAAAGAGCTGAACATGAGGCAAAGGAGATGGATGGAGTTGATTAAGGATTATGACTGCACGATTCACTGTCATCCGAGGAAGGCTAATGTTGTGGCTGATGCCCTAAGTCGAAAATCATTAGAAAAAATAGCGCATCTATGAGGGGTACGAGCTGGTACACTTTTTGAAATGTGAACGGTTAGAACCCATCTTGCCATAGGAAAGAATGGAGGCCTATTAGCAACTCTGTGCATAAGACCAACCTTACTAGATCAAATTCGAGCAGCTCAATTGGCTGATAATCAAGTGGACAAGATAAGGGAGGATGCAGCAGCTAAAGGAAAGACAAAATTTGAAGTTCGAGATGACGTATTGTGGTTCAGTCACAGATTATATGTGCCCAATAATGGAGAGCTGAGGAGGCAGATCTTAGACGAAGCGCATAACTTAATATACACTATGCACCTGAAAAGTGCAAAGTCGTATAGAGACTTAAAGGAAAAATATTGGTGGAGTGGGATGAAAAAAGATGTAGAGAATTTCGTGACAAGTTGTTTAGTATGACAGCAAGCTAAGATTGAACAATAGAAGCCGACAGGATTATTACAATCGTTACCTGTACTCGAGTGGAAGTGGGAACATATTACCATAGATTTCGTAACTGGGCTCCCTTAAATACCTAAGGGGAATGATGTTATTTGGATAATTGTGGATATGTTGATGAAGCCAGCTCACTACCTACCAATAAAGATGACGTATTCTACGGATCGGTTTGCACGGCTTTGTATCGATGAGATTGTTAATCTACACAAAGTACCAATTTTAATAGTATCGGACAGAAACCCACGTTTTACGTCCTGGTTTTGGCCATGCTTACAAGAAGCATTCGGGATTACTTTAAAGTTTAGCACAGCTTTCCATCTACAAACTGACGATCAATCGGAGAGAACAATTAAGACCTTAGAAGATATGATTAGAGGATGCGTTCTAGACTTTGCTGGAAGCTGGGAGAAACATTTATCGTTGATCGAGTTCACATATAACAATACTTTTCAGTCAACTATAGCGATGGCCCCTTACAAAGCGTTGTATGGTAGGAAATGTTGAAACCCAATTTGTTGGAAAGAAGTCGGAGAGAGGAATTTGTTTGGACCCGAGATAGTTTATATTACGATTGATAAGATTATGTTGATCTGAGAGAGATTGAAGCAATCGCAAGACAGGCAGAAGAGTTGTGCAGAAAATCAGAGATGCGACCTGGAGTTTGTAGTGGGGGACCGCGTATTCTTAATGACACCACCATGGAAGGGTATGATTAATCCAAAAGAGTTTTTCCTGTGGGGGTGTGTGTAAGCTCGGTAAGGGTGAGGGTTGGTCTTCAAAGGCATTGAGTTGTAGTTCCTTTTAAGGGTAAGTGTTAGCCTTTAATGGCATTTTGAATTGTTGAATAGAGTTATGTATTAGAAACTATTAGTTTGAACTGTGACTTTGGCTTTAAAGCCTTATCATGAGAAATACCCACATCTCATCGAGCAAGGTATGTAAATTTTGAGGACGAAATTTCTTAAAAAAGAGTAGATTGTAATAACCTGAACTCAGGAATACGAATAGAAAAGAAAGAACATCTAAAAAGAAAGGAAATCTCGAACCTAAGTTCGGTAAGAAGAACTGGTCCGACCATTTAACCTTTTCGAGCCTGAGACCCAGGATAGAGAGGTAACCACACAAGCATATATTAAAGTCCTAATATCGAGGTTAAGAACTTAAGGCTATAAGATCAAGTTGTTTAAGACAAGAGTTAAGCTCGAAAGGTCTTAAAAACCCAGATTTTGACACATGGATGTCCTAAATCAAGGATTTAAGTACAATTAAGTAACAAAGGATAAATAATATCAAACATGACAAAAATACCCTTTAGTGGCCGACCACCTTGGGAAGAGTGCCAAAAAGTAGCTTTTTGATTTCTTTTTAGCTTAAAATGATAAGAAAGGTATTAAATTAAGTATTATGATGATCCAATACTTGTTGGGCAAGTAATATACATAATAATATGGTGTTATAGGTTAACAAAAGCAAACAAATTACTATTGAAATTCATAAACAATAAAATAAATCAAAAAGTCAGATATTACCAAAATAGCTTAATTTGACTTAAAAGACTACATCTATTTAATCAATTGCTATGAAAACTATGATAATACATGGGAATACTATATTTATCATAAACATACTAAAATAATAGGTCTCAGTAGGAAAAGACACTAAAAAAATACGTCAAATTAACTTAATGCATTTTCTTGTACAATAAGGGCATGAAAATCGAGAAAAATCCCTTGATTGATGGGGGATCATATTTTTGTCCCCCAAACTGACCCCTAGCTATATTTAGCTTCCCCAAATCTGATTTTGTACCCTCAAAACTTGAACTAAATTAATGAGCCCATGTGAAGGAAAGAAAAAGTACAAAAAAATTAATTATTTTGTTCTCTAGCTCTTTCTATATAAACTAAGCCCAAACACCTTCTTCTCCCTTGATATTTCGGTGGAGAGAGAGGGAGAAAAACCAGATTGTGAGTGTTCTTGAGGGTCCATGAAAGTTTGAGAGAAGAAATAAGAAGAAGAAGAAGAAGAAGGGATCCAAGAAAGGGATCTTTGGAGACCATAGTTCTAAAAGCCAAGTCCTAATAGTTTTCCACCATCTTTTGATCTCTCAAACAAGTAAGAAAAACCTCTAAACCTTATGTCTAAGATCCCTCAAAACACCCCCTAACACATCTCTTTAAACACTCTAAGAATCGAGAACCGAAATCAAACCGAAAAGGCGTCGTAGTTGGAAATTTGGGATTGTTATGATTATGGGTGATATGAGATGTTGTTGTGTGTTGTTATCTTTGAGTTTGATGACTTCTAAGTGTTCTGGAGCCTTGATGTTAAAGTCTAAAACACAAGCATGCCAAGAAATGGAACAAAAACTTGACATAACATAAGTAGAAGACTTGGACCCTAAGAGACTTGATTTTTGAGAACATAGATGTTTCTGCCCTAAACTTTGAAATGCCATAACTCAATGTAGGAAATTGATCTAAGCATGTTATTTATTTCCATATTTATATTTGTGTGTTATGTTTCATCCAAAGTTGGTTTCAACTCATTTGAATAAGTAGAACTCGAAATATTTCAATTTGACCAAAGTGTGTTGTTTTCTGATCAGTCAACACCAACGACCTGAAAATCCTAGTTTTCATTGAGATTTGAACTTGGGTCAAAACATGAAATTTGTAGATAACATGTATATCTATCTACCCACCGAAAGGGAGTAGAAAATATTGAGTTTTGATAAGTTAAAACGCCATTGAGCTATCTATTGTGTTTCAGCCCTCAAGAGACACTTCTGTCACATATGTTTGTGTAGCCCAAATATCCTATTTTTAGTAATCTATTCCAAAAGTGGTCTACATGAACTTTGTAGCTAGAATATTGAAATACTTGCTGCCCAAAAAGAAGACCTTAAAGCCTCGGGATTATTCCCCAAAATGGTTTCAAACCCTCTGTCCAAAATCGGCTCTGCTGAGTTTTGGCGGTTAACAGAACCTGTTTACTAAAATGGCCAAAGAGTCTAACTTGTTCCAAACAACTACTCTTATCTCTAAACATGAAACTTGTAGGGGACATGCTGAACTAGAACATACTCAAATATTAGTTCATTTGGACTTAATATGATACCCTAAAACCAAGACAAATAGAGACACTTTTCTGATCAATTCTCTGAGCAAATGCTGAACCGTTTTCATTTCCATCAAGTTTTTCATCTAGTTTCCTTAGGTTTTGGCCTTGGTGTAAAACATAAAAGATGTAGAGAATATTTTAATCTAAATTGTCACCAAAAATTATAATCCAATTCCAAGTCAATGCACCTAAAAATTAAGCGGTACTTTAAAATTTAATGATTGGAAGAGAGTAATAAATGGTTAAGTCAAATCCTTAAACAAGTGAAGGATTTGGCAAGTGCGTAGTACCCCTTAAACCTAAAAAGAAAGTAACCATGGTCCCTAAAATCAAGAAAACGTTCAATAGTCAGAATCATTTTAGTACTTCATGTTCTAAGAGTGGTAGAACTCCGTGTTGACGGTTAAGTCGTGTTTGCATGCTAGGTATGGAAATTTTGTTACCCGAGGAGCAAGCTTAGCTTGTTGACATAGGCTTGGTTCGTATGCATACAAGATAAGGTGAGAGTGCTTATCTATTATCTTGAACTTGAGTTTATGTAAATGATACTTAAAAATGTTTTAAAGCGCATGTTTTGAACTATGACTAGTTTGACGATCACATTAACCTGTTGTTTTAAAAACCATGATGTTATTTTAATTCAAGTGTGCTATCCATGGTATTCTGAACTAGTATGATGTTACTATGAAAGTATGATTAATGTTGTGTGATTTTTCTATAGTGTTAAGTTACAAGGGTTTTCGGCCCTTTTATATCCTATTATGAGGGAGGTTACCGAACTATGGGTTTTCATTTATCCCTATAGGGGAGGTGTCCTGTTAAACGGGGGTTCTTGCCTTTAAGCCTTTTGGGCTGAATCCCATATTTTAGCACATACCACTTGTGCTTGGTAGAGAGTGGCTCTCATTCCATCACGTTACTATTTGTGCACAGCGAATTGAGGTTACGGTACCGTCGTAACTCCCGATCATGAGGTTAACGACTACTTGGACATTATTGGGGTTTGAGTCTAGATTTGAGAAAGTGGTCATGCATTTTAAATTTGTGGCAGTTGAGCCAGGAACATATTTCTATTTGTAATACTGTAAAGGTTCTATATAATCTGTGATATTTTCATGTTCAAGCAAATGCATCAGTTTCTGTATTTTTGTAGGAAATGTGATGAACTGTCTTTAGAAAGAGTTTTCAGTTATCCTTAACAAAGCAACTATTTTTTTTGTTCATGATAATGCTAAGTGCGCTCTCCTGTAACCTCTGTGATTGTAGATACCAGGAACGGTTAGGAATTGGTCCACTACAAGCGTCGTCGAGTAGTTTTGGTTTAGTTTTCTTTTGTTTTGTTTTTAGTTTTGGCAGTTCTTCATGTATAAGACCCTGAAGGTTTTTGATATTTTAGAAGTAATGTATGCCCTTGGGATGGTGAGTCCCTAGTGACTCATGTATACCTCTTTTGACATTAAGGTGTTGTAGTTGCTTAGAAGTTCTTGTTTGGTCTCTTAATATCTTTATCCCTTGTCTTTCTCTTTGGCCGCCGGTCTACGGCGGGATCACATCCTTTTGTATAGGTTTGGTGCCTTGCAAGAGCGGGGTGTTACATAAGATCTTGTCGGATAACCGTCGCTAATACTATGGCTTGGGGTAGGTCTTTACACGGGTTATTATCAATCACGTTGTTACAACTTGGGTCCGATCCGGGTCGTTACAAACTACCACCTTAAATAAATTTTGTCACTTACTTTATCATGTGAAAAGCTGGGGATGGTTTACTAGCATTATACCTTCTCGTCTTCACGTTGGCTTTCTCACTTTCGTGGTGCTGCCCTAGAGCTTCTATTAATAGAATTGCTTTTCTTCAAGAGCACCTTGCTTTGGATCTCTACTGAGATTTCCTCGAAGTTACATCCTTGTATTCACATACAACTTGTGGTACCTTAGTAGCTGACAGAACGTTTGTATCGGCGAGCATGTAAGCTAATTTTTCGTTGAAGTTACATGATCTACATACCTTTGTGTTACTGAGTGTCAAGTTTTCACGTCGTTCTCCGCTCGTGTCCATAACTTCTTCCATCGGCAATCAATGATAGCGTGATGTCCAAAGAGCTAGTCCATTTTGAGAATCACGTCGTATTTGTTAAAATCCATGACTCGCAGGTCACATGGCATAAGGGTGTCAGTACTCTTAATGTGCACGTTCTACAAGAAAAGTCCACTCGCATGTGATATTCTAAGGGTGTATCGACGCTTAGAGTATGCTCTAATACTTCAGGTTCCAAGGGTAGAGATTGCAAACATGCCAAGGATATGAAAGAACGGGATGCTCTAGAATCAAACAATACTCTCACTAAGATATTGAACAGCACGGACATACCTTGTATAATTTGCGTACCCTCCATCTCATCCTCTTGCAAAGCAAGGATTTGTTCTCCCACTAATCGATTTTCGTTGCCATTCTTGGTGTTTCTCGGTCTTGCTCCGTTGCTAGGACCCTTTTTAGGCCTTTGGTTCCCATTGAGGGGTGGTTCTCCTCTCCCATTCTGCTGATTGACAAAAGGCCTCGCAGCTTAGATAGGTTGTTGGTGCCCTTCCGGTTGATGTTGTAGTTGTTTCCATTGCTGTTGTTGATTCCTCCAGTTCCCCTGTCCTTGCTGCGGACATTGTGACTTTTTGTGCCCGGGCTAACCACATTCATAGCAGAGCCTTACCTTTATATGTTAACCCCTTGCTAGCCTTGGTCTGTTGGCAGGGTGGTACGACTTTTTGGGAACAAATTTCCTATTATTCCTCAATGGTCCTCCTTGACTAGTACTCTTCTTTCTCGAACTCCAAATCTTTCTAGAGTCGGCTAACTCCATTTCTATCAATAGGGCTACTTGTATTACTTGAGTGTACGTCGGAAGCTGTAAGTAGATGACTCTAGTTTGCATAGAGGGTTCTAGGCCCCACTCGATATTTCGTGTCTTTGATTCTTCGTTAAGTATGATGGTTGCTGCGAATCAACTCAACTCTTCAAAGTGGTTGACGCACTAGGTTACTGACATAGATCCTTGTTTTAGCTCCAAAAATTCTCTAACTTCTCCCTATTGGAAGGGAGCTGGGAAGTACTTTTCCAAAATAATTCTTCAAACTAATTTCAAGTTAGAGTTATTGCATCTTGGCTGTTTTCAATCATAGACCACCAATAGTTGGCCTCTCCTTCCAATAGGCGTGCTACTAGAGCTACTTGATTGGCATCGGTCTGCACTCCCATGGAGTTAAAGCTTAGGGAAGGTGAACACGTCCTTTACCGAGATTCAAGGAAAAATTCCCAGATGGTTCAAAAGATAGGTTGTATGATGTCAAATGGACACGGTTAAGCATAATAGGGAACGCATGTTGATGCAAGTTCTCATGGATGTACTTTTTGCTTGTAGTCACCAATGTGTTGTGAGGTCTATAGATAGAAGGCGAGCGGTCTTAGTGAGGCGATCCACTGTAACCCAAACGTTGTTGGTTTTTGAGGCAATCTTGATAGTCTTAGTGACGAAGTTTGTAGTCATATGTTTCCATTTTCCTTCCAGTCTTTCCAAGGGTTACTTCGTTCCTCTTAGCCTCTGCCGTTTGTTAACTACAACAAAAAGCACTTTCAGCAGCACAAACAAAGCTATCGACTAAAGCCTTATTGAGTCGGTAAAAGTTTTTAGCAGCCAAAAATAGTGCGTCGCCAATCCGTCGGCAAAAGTATGTCGAGAAAAGGTTTTGCCAATGAGTACCCCATGCATCGGCGAAAGTAAAAGATTTGGTGACACAATTGTGAGTCGCTAATACATTGCATCGGCGAAAGTAAAAGATTTGGCCACATAATTGTGCGTCGCCAATAAGTTAAAAACAGTGTCGGCAGATACAAAGTTCATCGGCAAAAAAACAAAAAAATTGGATAGATTTTGCACTTTTACCAATGTAATAGCTGTCGGCAAAAATAATTACAATATTTTTAATTTTAATACTTTGCCAACACAAATAAATGTGTCGTTAATGGTAAACTTTTTCCAACGCTTTTATTCATTGTCTTGTATATATATATATACATATTTGTTGTTTTTGCATATTAATTTTTTTTAATTTTTATTTTTTGTTTGGCTAAAACATAACTTAAATTTTTTTGTAATATATCATTCAACTTCATTCAAAAAACTCAAACACGTATAATAAAATCCAATTTAAGGTTAGAACCTCCTTTAAAGAAAAGAAATTCCTTTCCAAAATTTTAAAAATATTCAAAGTATATTTTTTAAAAGTTTCGATAGAATTTCCTCTATTTTTTAAACTATTCTAATTTTTCTGTAAACCTGTTAAACTCAAGCAATATATTAAGTCTCAGGCACATCCTGTATTTCAACTCACAATAGAAGTAAAAACTACTTACTGACTATTCATATCATTTCTCAATACATTTACCTCAATCTCTAAAAGTATTAAAGTGTAGAGATTTAAATCATACATGAACATTCATTGTTTTCTCATATTAATTACATTCATCGAAAAATTATTTCATCATTCTCTATGTTTTACAATCGATTATATCTATTCAATACAAAATAAAAGTTACTTCTTCATTCTTCAATCTCACATCATTATGAGGACCTGTCTGACACCTATTTTGATCATTTAAAACATGTAAAAATATTAAACTAACAAACGTGAGCTGAAACTCATCGGATAAATATTGCACAAAATGTAATGCATGATATGAGTGAATATGCTATTATACAATAACAATTATATCCTTCATACGATCAAACATTAAGTCACACACACTCTTTTTGTTTTAGCATTTTTACTTTCCATTGTTAAATTTGTTTAGACCAACATCATTTCATGAGATTGTCAATTCCAAGTTATCCACTTATCAATTCATATGTAGTTATTCCGCTTTTCAAATCAAACTCTCAATTTTCACATTTAATCTTCGATTTATATCCGCCTTTTCAATTCACCAATACGAGTTTTAAACACAAAATTAATATGAAGTTTTCCATCAACAAACTTCTTTTTATCTTACCCATGCCTCATATTAACACAACTAAGATTCATCATCCATGAACCACCTAGGTTTCTATTATATATTCAATATAACACCCCGCTCTCGCAAGGCACCATTCCTATACAATGGGAAAAGATCCTGCCGCAGACTGACAGCCCAAGAGATAGACAAGGAGTAAACTTAAACACCTACAAAAATCTTAATATCAAAAGAGGTAAACATGAGCCACTAGGGATTCACCATCCCAAGGCATACATTACTTCTAAAATGTCAAAAACATTCAAATCTTATACATGAAGCTTTGCCAACACTAAAACTAAACAAAAGAAAGACTGGCCAAAACGATTTCCAACACCAGAACCAAAACTATTCGATGACGCCTATGGTGGACCAACTCTAAGCCGTTCATGGTATCTGCAACCACATTGGTTACAGAAGAGCGTACTTAGCATTATCATGAACAAAAAAGGTAGTTACTTAGGTAAGGATAATTGAAAACTCTTTCTAAAAATAGTTCATCACATTTTTCAGAAAAATATAGCAACTGATGCATTTGCATGAACATGAAAATATCACAGATTATATAGAATCTTCTCAGTATTGCAAACAAAAATATATTTCTGGCTCAACCGCCACAAATTTAAAATGCATGACCACTTTCTTAAATCTAGACTCAAACCCCAACAGTGTCCAAGTAGTCATCAACCTCACGACCGGGAGTTCCAACAGTACCGTAATCTCAATTCTCAATGCACGGATAGCAACGTGATGGAATGAGGGCCACTCTCTACCAAGCACGAGTGGTATGTGCTGTCCAAGACTTAGCCCACAACGCCTTTAAGGCAAAAACCCCCGCTTAACGGGAAACCTCCCCTAAAGGGACAAATGAAAAATCCATAGTTGGGTAACCTCCCTCATAAAGGGATATAAAAGGGCCGGAAACCCTTGTAGCTCGGCACTTTGGAACAACCACACAACATTAACCATACTTTCAGAGTAACATCATGCTAGCTCAGAATATCATGGATAGCACACTTGAATTAAAAACATCATGGCTTTTAAAAACAACAGGTTCATGTGATCGTCAAACAGGTCATAATTCAAAACATACGCTTCAAAGAATTTTCATGCATCATTTACATAAAATCAAGTTCAAGATAATGGCTAAGCACTCTCACCATATTTTATATGAATACGAACCGAGCCTTTGTCAAAGAGCTAAGCTTGCTCCACGGGTAACAAAACTTCCATGCCTAGCAAGCAAAAATGACTTAGCCGTCAACGCGGAGTTGTAACCCTCTTAGAACATGAACTACTAAAACGATTCTGACCATTGAATGTTTTCTTGATTTGAGGGACCATGGCTACTTTCTTTTTAGGTTTAAGGGGTACTACGCACTTCCCAAATCCTTCACTTGTTTAATGATTTAACTTAACCATTTATTACTCTCTCCCAATCATTAAAATTTAAAGTACTGCAGCATCTTGAGGTACTTATACTTGGAATTGGATTATGATTTTTGGTGATGATTTAGATTAAAATTTTTCCTACAACTTTTATGTTCAATACCAAAGCCAAAACCTAAGGCAAAAGAGTGAAAAACTTGACGGAAACGAAAATGGTTCAGCACTTGCTCAGAGAATTGGTCAGAAAAGTGTCTCTGTTGGTCTCGATTTTGGGGTATCAGAGCAAGTGTAACTGAGCCCATTTTTAGAATGTTCTAGCTCAACATGTCCCCTACACATTTCATGTTTAGAGCTAAGGGTAGTTGTTGGAAACAAGTTAGACTTTTTGGCCATTTTAAAAAGTAGGTTCTGTCAGCCGCCATAACACGGTAGAGCCAGTTTTGGACAGAGGGTTTGAAATGATTTTGGGGAATCATCCCGAGGTTTTAAGGTCTGATTTTTGGGCATCTAGTATTTCAATATGTAATCTACAATGTTCATGTAGACCACTTTCGGAATAGGTCATTCAAAATAGGAGTTTTGTACTACACACAAATATGTGACAGAAGTGTCCCATGAGGACTGAAACTCAACAGAGAATTTTAAAGGGGTTTTGACCTACCAAAACTCAATATTTTGTTCTCAGTTTTGGTGGGTAGATAGATATACATGTTATCTACAATCTTTATATTTTTTCTAAAACTCAGATCTCATTTTAAACTAGGGATTTTAGGTCTGCACGGTTGACTGGTCTGAAATCGACACACTTTGGTAGAATTACAATATCTCGAGTTCTTCTTACTAAAATGAGTTAAAAAATTTTTTTGATGAAAGATAACACAAACATATAACTCTGTACATAAAAATCATGCTTAGATCAATTTTCTACATTGAGTTATGATATTTCAAATCTCAGGGCAGAAAGGTTGAAAGGC
>JAULJZ010050686.1:0-14047 GCA_032270985.1 Heliamphora pulchella
CTTAAAGGCGTTACGGGCAAAGTTCCAGACAGCACATACCACTCGTGCTTGGTGGAGAGTGGTCCTCATTCCATCACGTTGCTATCCGTGCATTGAGAATTGAGGTTACAGTACCGTCGGAACTCTCGGTCGTGAGGTAGATGACTACTTGGTCACAGTTGGGTATGGATTGTGAATAAGACAGTTTCACTTTGAATTGTGGTGATTATGCCAAGAACTTTTCTTGTAAAGTATGTGACAGTGAATTCAATGACCTGTGGCTGTTGAGCCTGAAAGATATTTTTGAAAAGTTTGAGCAAGATACTTTTGAAAATGGCTGAGAATGCTATGCCGTATTTTTATATCTCTTATGAAAAGCATGATAATTTGAATGAAATAACTATTTTCTATCTTGTTCATTATAATACTAAATGCACTCTTATGTAACCTTTGTGGTTGCAGATAGCAGGGATGGCAACGTCCACCACAGTTGTCAGATTCATAATTCCGGGCTCGTAGTTATTTGGGACTTTTGTTTTAATCTGTTAGTAAAAAGAACAAAAGTATGAAGTTTTGTTTTGTAAATTATACGCCGGTTTGGTTCCTATAAATAAATTATTCTAGTTTGATACTCTTATGATTGCTATTGCTATCAGTAATATCGATTTTTGGTTCCGGGAGTGAGGGTGTGACATGAGCAAAGGGATGCCCCTCTCGGGATGGTAAAGATAATTCATGGCACTACTGAACCGATCACCTAAGCTATTACTCGACATCAAGCCAGGACCCTAGCTCACGCAATGAAAGTGGATGATGGCAAACGTCGAAAAACAGAGGAGAGCTCCAATCAAAACCAGGTACAAGGGATTATTTTTTCAAACGATGACCTCATGGGAGTACAGCACCCCCACAATAATGCCCTGGTACTGACTTTACGCATCGCCCACTATGACGTAATGAGGATATTGGTGAACCAAGGGAGTTCGGTTGACATCATGTACAGCAACCTCTTCCAGAAGCTGGGGCTGAAGGACTTAACACTCAAGAAGTACATGACCCTACTGATCGGCATCGGCACAGACCCTGTGTGGTCAGTGGGAAGAATAACTGTGCCAGCAAAGGCTGGGTCTGCTACAGTAAACACTGAATTTCTAATTGTCAATCAACATTCTACTTACAATGATATTGTAGGTAGGACGTGGATACATAGCTTGGGAGCTGCCCCTTCAACTTACCACCAAACCCTTAAGTTTCATGTGGTGGGGGAGGTAGTTGAGATCAAGGGGGATTAGCATACAGCAAGGCAGTGCTTCCTAGCCACAATAAAGAACCAAGAACAGTACCCTGAGGTGAAAACCATAGAGGTGGATAATGGTCCTACAATTTATGACTATAGTCGTACAGCCGAAGAAAAGGTGGTTGAAGATCTGAAAAGAGTTAGCATTTTCTCATAGGATCGAGATCGGTATTTCTTGCTCGGGACGAGGATGACCAAACAAGAGGAAGTCAACCTATTGGAGTTCTTAAAGGACAATAGGAAGGTCTTTGCGTGGACACCGTACGAGATGCCAGCAATAGACCCCAAAGTAATCAGTCACCGATTGAACGTGAATTCCTAAAGAAAACCAGTATTGCAGAAGTCTAGAAAGTTTGCCCTACATCATGCAGCGGCGATAATTGAAGAAGTTCAGCGCTTGAAAGAGGCAGAAGCAATCAAAGAATCCATTATCCGACCTGGTTGGCCAACACAGTTGTAGTCAAGAAGAAGAACAAAAAGTGGCAAGTTTGTGTTGACTTTACCGACCTAAATAAAGCCTGCCCTAAAGATTGCTCTCCTTTGCCCTGAATTAACCACCCTATTGATACAACAGCAGGGCGTGAGAGAATGAGTTTTCTGAATGCATACAAAGAATACCACCAGATAGCCATGTACCCCCAGATATGGAGAAGACAGTCTTTATTACTCCTCGAGGTATATATTGCTATCGGATAATGTTGTTCAGACTCAAGAATGCAAAATCTACTTACCAAAGGCTTGCCACTAAGATGTTCGGAGATTTAATCGGTAAAACCATTGAGGTTTACATCGATGACATGGTGGTAAAAACCAAACTCCCGAGCGTACACCTGGACGACCTAAGGAAGACCTTCAAAATCCTCAAAGTTTACAGACTTAGGCTCAACGCTTCTAAATGTGCCTTTGGGGTAAGCTCTGAAAAGTTCTTAGGCTTCTTAGTGACTCATAGGAGAATAGAAGTAAACCCCGAACAAATCTCAACTATTCAGAACCTAAAGAGCCCACAGAATCTGAAAGAGGTCCAAAAGTTAACTAGGATGGCTGCTGCACTCAACTGGTTCCTTAACTGAGCATTTGATCGGTGCTATCCATTCTTCAAGACAATGAAGAGGGCAAACCGGTTCGTTTGGGATGAAGATAGTGAGAAAGCCCACACCGAGCTAAAACATTATCTTTCCTCCCCACCATTGCTGACAGTGCCAAACAGTGCAGAAACACTATTTTTATATCTCGCAGTATCAACCCAAGGTGTCAATTCTGTTCTTTTGAGGGTGGAGGACAAGGTCCAAAAATCGATCTACTATGTGAGTAAGGTGCTCCTTGATCCGAAAACAAGATATTTGCCATTAGAGAAACTGGCCCTAGCCCTCGTCACCGCATCACAAATGCTGATTCATTACTTCAGGGCTTATCCGATTAAGGTAATCACTAAATACCCTCGACAGGCCTTGCTTTGAAAAGCAAATTTCTCAGGAAAGGTTGTTAGATAGGCCGTAGAGCTTGATGAGCATGATATCACATTCTACCCAAGGACAGCCATAAAGGGCCAGGTCTTGGACGACTTCATTGCTAAATTTAGCCATGAAGAGTGTTCGGCTGATATTAGGGGACAAGACACCGAGCAAGTCGCTCAAGAAGAAATAAAGCCAGATACCACATGGAAATTGTATATGGATGGTTCGTCATGTAACAAGAGCGCATGGACAGAAATTGTGCTTTATAGCCCCGACGGAGTCCTTATAGAGAGAGCAGTTCGTCTTGATTTTCAAGCCACAAGCAATGAAGCCGAATTTGAAGCCCTCTTAGCCGGACTTCGGGATATCAAACAGTTGAGGGTCCAAAAATTCAAGATCTTTTGTGATTCACAACTGATTGTGAACTAGTTTAAAGGGAAATATGAACCTAGAGATGACAGAATGCAAGCGTATGTTCGGCTAGCACAGCAATTGGCCAAGGACATTCCACACTACGAAATCACCCAGCTCTCGTCCAAAGAGAACAGCCATGCAGTTTATTTGGCATGCCTCGCATCAGTTGTAAATTCTGAGGAAAGAAGGGTGATCATTGTGGAAACCCTTCAACAACCAAGCACAGTTGCCCCCGAAGAGAAGCAGGTCTGCTGTTCGGAGATAAATCCAAGTTGGATGGATCCCATAAGGGATTACCTGATTAGGAACGAGCTTCCATCTGATCGAAAGGAAGCTCAGGTGATAAGGAGAAAGGCAACTAGGTTATGGGTCTCTAGTTCGGGGGATCTTTACAAGAAATCCTTCATCGGGCCCTACCTATTTTGTGTGCACCCAGACAAAGTTGAGGATCTTCTTTTCGAAATACACGAAGGGATTTGTGGAAGCCACACAGGTGGGAGATCCCTAGCCCACCAAGCAATTTTTCAAGGCTATTGGTGGCCCTATATGTAGAAAGATGCAGAGCAGTACATCCAGAAATGCGAGAAGTGTCAAAGGTTCAGTCTGAATATACATGTCCCAGCCGAGAACCTGTCACTACTAACCAGCCCTTGGCCCTTCGCACAATGGGGATATGACATAGTCGGCCCATTCCCAAGGGCCATAAGTAATAGAAAATACCTACTTATAGCTACAGACTACTTTACTAAGTGGGTCGAAGCCGAACCTCTAGCCAACATCAAAGATGTTGATGTTAAAAGATTCGCATTGAAGAATATAATAACTTGGTTCGGTATTCCCCAAGCAATCATTTTCGACAACGAAACTCAGTTTGATAGTTCAGTCTTCAAAAATTTTTGCTCATGTCTGGGTATCAAGAATTACTTTTCTACCCCAGCATACCCCCAGAGTAATGGGCAAGCAGAAGCCACGAACAAAACCATTATTGATGGACTCAAGAAAAGGTTGGATGCTGCCAAGAGAATATGGGTTGAAGAACTTTTCTCGGTATTGTAGACGTACCGAACAACCCTAAGAAGGTACACAGGGAAAACGGCATTTTCCCTAGCCTATGGGGTAGAAGCAATTATACCTTTAGAGGTCAAATTGCCAACAATCCAAACAGATGTCAGCACGCCCGAAATAAATGCACGAGCCCTGGCATGGACCTAGACCTAACCGAAGAACGAAGAGCAGTGGCAGCCATTAAATTAGCAGCCTACCAGCACACTCTAGCCAAAGAGTATAACAAAAGGGTCAGACATCGTGAGTTTGACGAAGGAGATCTAGTTTTGAGAAAAGTTCTCGATCATGTGAAAGATCCAGTTCATGGGAAGCTCGACCCAAATTAGAAAGGTCCCTGCAGAGTCACCTCTAAGGCAGGCACTGGAGCTTACAATTTAGAAGATATGCATGGAAGGGCCGTACCTAGGCCATGGAACGCAAACAATTTGCATAAATTTTATTTTTAGTTATTCAGCTTTTCGTAATTTTTTAACTTGAAAATAAAAAGCTGTTGTTCGGCATGAATTCTTCTTTTTAATTACTCCTCTCTCAATCAAGGTTTTTATCAAATAAATTCCTTCACAAAAACTTGGGGGGCACTTACCTATATATCCTCCAGCCAATAAGTTCAAAAGTTATCCGAACTAATTAAGCCCCAAGTATGAAAGTTAATCCCATACTTAGGAAGTAAAAGCCTAAAAAAGTTAAGTTCGAAGTATATTCGAACTAATTAAGCCCCTAGTATGGGAGTTAATCCCATACTTGGGAAGAGTAAGCCTAAAAAGGCTAAATTCAAAGGCTATCCGAACTAATTAAGCCCCTAGTATGAAAGTTAATCTCATACTTAGGAAGAGTAAGCCTAAAAAGGCTAAGTTCGAAGACTATCCGAACTAACTAAGCCCCTATTATAGAAGTTAATCTCATACTTGGGAAGAGTAAACCTAAAAAGGCTAAGCTCGAAGTATCCGCGCTAAATCAACCCCTAGTATGGAAGGACAATCCCATACTAGGGAAGAAATGACTTAACCTAAAATGGCTAAGTTTAAAAGACATGCAAGTTAAATACAAGTATAATGAAAGAGAAGATGAAAAGAGATTTTTATTAAATAAAGGGGGCTAAAACCCCTAAAGCTACAAGTCAAAAAGCCCTAATGGGCAGTACAGTTATAACTTAAAAAGAAAGAAAGATGAAGCCCTAAAGGAGCAGCAAGGAAGTCTTCTATAGTCTCCACCGGAGTACCTGCATCTTCAGATGCAGGGTGATTGGCGTCAACATTCCCTTCTCCTTCACTAGCTTCCACCATAACAACTTTTCTTTCTCCTCCTTCTTTTCCTTCCCCTCCTTCTTCTTCTCCATCTCCTTCTTTTGCCAGCTTGCTTAGCAATAGAACGTCTTGGAAGAGGATGGATCAACCCTAGCAACCTTTAGAGCAGCATCCCATGCAACGGCATAGATAATATCATGTAATTTGGGGATCTGCCCCTTTTAATTCTCAATAGCCTCCTGCACTCTCTCTGCATAGGCCTTCTCTTGTGCCGAAGTCAACTCAGCCTCAACCTTCCCGAGCTGAGCTTGGGAGACAAGAAGGTTGTCTTCCTTCTCTTTTAGTTGCCTCTTCCGAGCAAGCTCGGATATCTCCAATTCGGACACCTTTGCCCAAGCAACATCAGCAGTTTGGGTCTTCTCTCGAAGGTTGGCTTCCAGTTTACCGATCTGCTTGAGGTAGTTGAAGTTGGCCTGGCAGAGTTTGGTGAGCTCACCCATTGCGCTTCAACACCCTCCACCATAGCCATTAGGCACTGTAAGCTCTAGGTAAAGAGAAACCAAAACGATCAATAGAAGCAAGAAGGGACCCAAAGAAAAGGAACAAGGACAAATCAAGTATAAAGATACCTGGATAGAATGGCGAATGGTGAATTTGACTAACATCTCATGTGGAAGTTTTCGAACTTCCTCCATGTTAGTAGGAAGGAGCAGAGCCTTCGATAGCCCCAAGGCCATTTCAGGGGACCCAGCCATGTCTTTAACATTAATGGGGCGACCCCCCTTTGATAAAACAGGAGTCCATGATTCAGGACCCTCTATGGCCTTAACAACCTTATTTCCTTTTGCCTTGTATTTCTTCTCCTTCTCCTTTAAGCTCTCGGATGCCTTCGCCTTCTCACCACCTTCTGCCTCTCCAGCCTTCCTTAATCTCTATAGAGCAGGAGGGGCGGCTCCCTCCGAAGTAGCTCTAGAGAGCATGGCGGCCAAATCAGTAACCTTGGAACGCCAAAGCTCCTCAACTCGAGCAGCCGTGGTGATGGTGATCTTCTTCTTGGAACCATCGAGCATCAGCAATTTGGTCAGATCAACTGTAGGGGCCTTCTTTTTTGCCATTCTTTCAATATTGGCAAGTTCAGAGGAGTCCACCGAAGAAAAGAAAGACGAGATTAAACTGATATACCCTGGTAATGAAGGGCCGGGCTCAACAGTCGTAAGGGGAGGTTGAGCAATCGTCACTTATCTTTCTGCGCGGGTGAAAGGCAGAACTACCGCTTCAAGCACGTTGTTCGATGCTAAGGCAAGGACTACAACTTGGACCCCAAATGTGTTCGGCCGGATGAAACTTCTGTATGAAGGGATGTATTTGAGCAAAATATGAGTAGCTCGTCCTAGTCCCCGCTGTTCAGGCAACCCCTTGTATGACCAGACCTTCTCCAAATCTGCTAAATGAACCCCGGGCAAAGGACCCCAAGCCCTTCTATTGGCAATGATACCTGCATTGAACAAAGAAGGAGGAATCCATAAGTTAAAAAGAAAAAAAGAAGAAGAAGAAGAAGAGAGAAGAAGAGAAAAATTTGGGCGACGCAAATAAGTGAATAATTGGCGACAGAACTACCGGGGCCAAGTCCGTTTCTTCGGAAAACTGTGAAAATATCCTCCTGCTCACGAGGACCGAACTCAATATTCCCCGTTATATAGAAGAAGTCGCCGTCAATATCCTTCCCCGAATCCGGTAGTTCAATTACCAATTTCTATTTCACTCTTTTGGCTTTGAGGTAATAAAATCTCGTGGAGTGCTGAACCATATTGAAACAGTACACAATGTCCCAAATACCAAGGATTGTGCCCAAAATACGATTCAACTCGACGACGCCCATGATCACTCTAAAAACATTAGAGGATACTTGCATAGGACTTACTCGGTAATGCCTGAGTACTTGGTGAAGGAGTGGGTGAAGTGGGAACCGAACTCCTTCTTCCAGTATGGTAACTAGAGGAAGGGGAAGCTTTTTCCAGTCTCCTTCACGAGAATCATCAGGATTAGCCAGAGTAATTTCCACATCATCGGGGATCTGCTATTGACGCCAGAAAGCATTCATCGCCTCCGACATGGATACTAATTTTCTAAGCTTGCCCATTCAAATTTTGTTAAAAAAAAAAAAGAGAGAGGGGGGGAAGAAGAGAAGTCTTTTTGAAGCAGAAACAGAATTGATGGCAAGCTTACTTCAAAGCCCAGAAAAGAGCGAAAGAAGATAAGGGAAAGGTTCCTTACAATGAAGACGACATAAACACAGTCTTGGAAGCAAGGTTTTCACACCGTTTTGTGGATTTCTCACCGGTTTCTAGGTTCCTAGTCGTCGAAAATAGCAGAGCTACACGCCGAAATACTCAAAATGATAGAAAAGTGAAAAAGGCGTCTCAAACGATTTTTATACTCGTCAAATTTGAAAGGGCATGCGCATTAATGCGCCGTATGGAGTTAAGGCGCGCGTTGATCCCTGAAACAACGCGTGCCCTTTCAGGCACCAACTAGAACTTGCCACATCATCATTTATTGGCTCGAGGCAAGCTGTCAACTCATAATGGGATGCCAAGGGGTCTGGTCAACCGAACTATTACTCGAAGCACTGAACAGATACCCCCGAACAATGAGCACCTCCTGGAATGAAAACACCGCACATAAACCTGAACACGTTTCCCAAACAAACGTAGCTCGGGAGAAGATGTCCACCAAATAAGCAAAAAAGCAAAAAGCTCGGCCTTTCAACTAGGCTCTCCAAGCAAGAAGAAACCTGAGCAGGGGGGCAGTTGAGGGCGAATAAAACCACGGGCTTAAAGCCCAACCCAAGACAAACGTGTTCAAGACTTATCTCAAAAGCCCGGATCATTAATTATTCGGCCCATAACAAGTTCAGACCATCCTAGAAAGGGGAAGCACACACAATACTCAAGCCCAGGTCTGGGCTTGAGATAATCCAGAAGGACTCCATCCCCGTGATGACAGTTCAGAAGATGAAGTAGGAGTTCCCTAGAGCAATTAGAATGGTTCAATGATAAGATAAAATCTCTGATAAAGAGAATGGATAAAGAATAAGAGACAGAGTCCTAAGAGCACTCAGCCTCTCTAGTTTCGATCCATATATAAAGGAAGACGCTCCATACCCTTAGGTACGAAATTCCAACTCAATTCTTGATTAGAAACCTCTCAGAGAGAAATTTAACTTGAACGTCGGAGTACTTTCCGTTCAAACCAGGCCGGAAAGCACTAACAGTGTTCTTTGTCTTACAAGAGTTCGGTAACAGCACCAGCAGCCTCCAGTGAGTTCGGCAACTGGGAGTTCGATTCATACTCTGTTCGGGGTCATCATATTTGAACCAATCCGATTGGTTCTAGTTGTGCCATCCGATTTACAACGCGCACAGTTAGCTACAATTTATCAATGCAGAATTGTTGAAGTTTGTATTTTGCATTTGAATTGAATGGGCCAAATTGATGTTTTAATTCCTATAGAAAATATAATATATTACTTATTATATATTGAATTTAAATTATTAGCTTGTAAAATCAATAAAAGATTTATTGACAACACTTTACTACATCTTTTCAGAAATAACAAAAATTAATGTGGTATCAATGTAGGTGTTTGGCATTACTAAAATCAATAGTTTATAAATTATAATTTGTAGCAGAAGTTAGAAGTACTTGATAAAATTGTAACTTATAATGAAAATAAAAGAAAAAATAGTTATAACTTATAGTAGAAGTTGTAAATGTTAAAATAGATTATAATTTACAACTAAAATTAGTAGTTGAAAATTTAAAGTTACTAATAGTAACTTTGCCAAACACCCCATGGCAAGAATGTCTCCAGTACAATATATCATAATCTTATGGACTTATCTATTTAGCGTCATGGTGGGGGGATTAGTGTTAAGGAAACTAAAAAGTAGGTGTGGACTCTATATGTCATAATTTGTCTTATGAAACTAATAAAATGCTTGTTTGGTTTGAATTTAAAGAAGGAATTAATAGTCCGAATAGATTGTTATTACCTCAAAATAGGAGAATTAACAATACCATGAAAGAGATGGTATTATTAACCATAGGATTGCGCACTTCATCATATCCTTTCTTTTCCAAAGGCCTTGTTTGTTTTGAGAGAAAGAATTAAGAGATATTTAGTATTCCCTCACTAATAATCCTAAGATAGTGTATATAATGCATTGTTAATCCATCTTTTTATTCATTCTCATGTTTGGTTATTTCATGAGATATGAAAAATTAGAAAGCAAGTCTTATACATAAATGACAATAATGCCTAATCTTAACCAAAATCCTTGCTATTGAAAATGATTGTGAGAGTTCAACTTAGCTAAATCCCAACTAACCAAAATCAAGGCCAAACATGCTGGCGCATAAAAATATTTTTTTAGGTCAAACATGTTGTCCCAAACCCCGAGACGCTAGACCCTCAGACCCTAAAACTCTAGACCTCCAAGACCCCGAGACCAAGAGTTCCAAACCTCTAGACCTCGAGACTCCGTAGTCTTGGACCCCCGGGACCCATGGGACCTCCAGACCTCTAGACCACCTGACTCCCGGATCCCCAGGACTCCAAACCACGGGGATCCCGAGACCCAAGAGCTCTAGACCCTAGACCTCAGACCCCCAAGACCCTAAAACCACCAAACTTGGGATTCCCAGACCCCGGGACCCCAAACCTTGGAACCCCGAACCCTTGGGACCCTCAGGACCCCAGACCATGGGGACCCCGAGACCCAAGAGACCTCCAAACTCTCGGACACCCAGACCCCAGACCACGGGGACCTCGAGACCTAAAAACTCTAGATCTAGCCCCCTGGGAGTCCAGACCCCTAGGACCCTGAGACCATGGACCCCTAGGACCTCGAGACCCCAGACCCTTGAGACCCTAAGACCGTCGAACCCCGAGACCCCAGAACCCTGGGACTCATAGACCCCTGAACCCCCCAGACCCTGAGACCTCGGGACCCCGAATGCCCCGAACCCCTAGGTCCCCAAACCTCGAACCCGAACCCGAACCCCAGACCCCCGCAACGCTTGAGACCCCTAGGACCCCAGACCCCCAAGACCCTCGGGCCCTTAGGACCTCTGGACCCCTAGGACCTCTAGATCCCAGGACCCCTGAGACCACAAACCACGAAGACCCCAAGACTCAAGAGCTCTAAACCACGAAACCCCAGAAGCCCGGACCTAAAACCCCCGAGACCCTAGGACCACCAGACCCCCAGACCTTGGGACCCCAGGAGCCCAGAACCCTAGGATCCCGAGACCCTAAGACCGCTAAACCCCAGAGCCTACAGTGGAACCCCAGACCCCAGATCCCCGGACCCCTAAGACTCAGACCACGAGGATCCCGATACCCAAGAGAGCCCCGAACCCCAGACCACGGGAACCCTAAGAATATTTTTTAAAAATTAAATGAGTGGTTGAAAATATTTATATTCAATGGTATAATGGTCGTTTCATGGTCTTAAAGTTTTGCCCTCTAATCCTTATGTAATGTGTCCCACCCCTATATAGGATTAAGTTATCCCTCATTTGTAGAATTGTCAATCTGTTTGGGATTGTTTATTCGCCTCTCTTTTTTCTATTCAAAATGGAATATAACTCCTACAAAGGATTATTAATCCAATTCTAATCTTCAATTTCTCAAAACAAACATAGCCTTTATCTCATCCAATAGTTAAAATTTATTCCTTCTATTTTAATCCAATACCATATCCTATTCTAATTAAATACAATACAAATAATTTAGTGTTACGAATCTGGTCAAAACTTATACTATATTTTATATATAATACTAATTTTTTTATGGAACTTACAATATTATAAATCCAATCAAACTTCGTATATTATAACTATTATCAAACATGGCCTTAACCTAATCCTCTACATAACTTGAATGTCTAACCCAAAAATCCCTAAATCCCAGTTCTATAATGCCATTAATTTTACCTTCTTTTTTTTTGAATTTTGACAAATGAGTAATGAGTATGAATCCTCTATTTCTCACCAAAAGAGAGAGAGAGAGATGTTACATTTACACTTTTTTTTATACTATATTTGACAGATCTATATTAATGATTTGTACAGTTCATATTGTAAAACTTACCAAAAAAAATATTTACTCAAAAATTTAAATTAATCAAATATAAGTAATTATATAATTAAATTAAATTAATGCTAAAAAAATATACAGTCTACTCTAAAAACCACACATCTATTTTCTTAGAATCATCGCAATAGACAATATCCTTATCAATATTCAATCAATTTTTTTATAAATAATCTTCTCAATAAATTCTACATTATGAACCTGAGAAAATAAAGTGGACCACAACAAAGACTGAAAAAAAAATAGATCAAAAACAGAGATGACAGGGATCCGTGGGCAATAATATCTTCTAAAATTAAACTTGAACTCCTTTTGGGATTAAAAAAAATAGCTTTTCTTTGCCCCTTTTAATTATAATTGTTTACTTTTTTAATTTGCCTTTGACGAGAAGAATAAAAAGTAAATATTATTGTTGAGATGATTTTTTTTTTTTACTAACAACAAAAATAAACAAGCATAAATATGGAATTAACTTATTTTGGTTTATTATATCTTTTCCAAACTTTTTCTCGAATTTTTCGTCAAATTTTTTAAAAGATAAACCAAAAAGAGCAAGAAATTGTGACAAAAAATTAATAAAAGAATCCTCTAAAAATTAAAATAAACAACATAAAAACAGAAAATAAATCATTATCCCAATCAGGCCCTCAACATGAAAAAGGATGAAAATAGAAATTCGAACAAAATTCCCATAATTTGCTTCAGGTTAGAAGACATTGCAAGCAAGAAAATTCTAAAGAATAGACGGGAAGAAAGGATGAAAATCTGTTATTTGGTGCAACAGAAATGACATATAAAATCCTAAATAACCGCGGCAATCGGATACCTGGACTCAAGGCTAGGAGCACAAATTATTATACTATTCAAATTCTTTGAGATACTTGTTTATTTATTTATTTAATTTTGTTTATTTTCATCTTTAATAAACTTTTTTCATCATTTAGTCAAACTATTATACTTTTTGACTCCTCTCATCGAGACGAGTTAAAAAAGTAAAAAAAATTTGATCAAAATATAAAAAAAAAAGTTCAAAAAAGGCAAAAATAAGCTAATAAGCTAAATTTTATATTACTTATTTTCGTCTTTAGTGTACTTTTTTTATCTTTTGGTCAAAATTTTTTACTTTTTCGGTTCATCTCATCGAAACGATTTGAAAAAGTAAAAAAATTTAGTCAAAAGAACAAAGAAGTTCAAAAAATACAAAAAGAAGCAAAATTCTCGACATTTAGCCCAAACTGGGCCAAGATATGCGATTGAAATGTTAGAATGTTACTCATCATCTTTGTATGGATACTCCTCAGGAACTTGCTTCACAAGTTTCACCTGCAATTCAAACACATCATCCCCTCTCAGCATATCGCGCAACCATGTGACTTCGGTCTTCATTGATACCTGAGCATGAAGGAAAAATCATCACTGAAGGTAAATTAATTATAAACTGTTATCGGATGATCTCTACAATCAAATTCCTTAAACTTATGCATAAGTTGTAAAGCGTTTTATTAGTTATTCCTAATATATATCCGGAAACTAGGAAGAACAGACATTTCTACAGAGGAGATGTGTCGTGTCGGATGCCGACATTCGGACATTTCTAAAAGTGAGTCCGGCATTTCTTAAACGTGTCATAATTAAAAATATAAATTTGTATTAGTATACACTTTTCTTACACTTCACGAATACTCCATCGACACTTCATAAACCCTCCAAACACACCTTAACTGATGAGTTTTTTCATAGCAATAATGTCTGCATTTTTCGAAACCCAACTTATACACACTAAATATGTTTTGAAACATTTATAAAATAAATTATATGAATTTTTAATTTAATTAGTGATGTATTGCATACTTTTCATTACATTTGAATAAATTATTCTTATATTTGATATATAATAAATATGCGCAAAACATAAATCTTTAATGCGTCCCAAAAGTGTCGCATCCTGCATTTTTTGAAAATCGATGCATCGGCATATCCATATCGTGTTTGTGTCATGTCGCATTTCCCTGTCCATTCTACTTAGGTCGGAATTTATTTTTGGTAGGGATGATACCTGCCCCAACAGCAAGGTAACCTGCTCATATCCCCCACCACCGAAGGGAACAGTTAGGGGAGCTCACCATAATAAGTCAGGTTAAAGCCGTTTGGCAAAAACCGATGCATGTTTGATGGGGGGACTAATTGCATTAACATTTTCCAATAACCGTTTGGTTAACTAATGTAGCAACATTGCCCTTCATTATAGGTGGCTTTCCTGTCGTATTCTTTTCTTTTTTGGGTGAAGATTACGCGGGGTTGCTTGGGCGTCATTATATGAGGCTACTTCCATTGGGGTTTCATTTTCCAGCTATTCTATTTTTGCTGAAGCTTTCTGAGGGACATCTAGAAACAGCCTCCCCCCCCCCCCCCCCCCCCCCCCCCCCCCCCCCCC
>JAULJZ010050697.1:0-14046 GCA_032270985.1 Heliamphora pulchella
AGATTGTTTAGTCTTCGGGAACGTGTATGAGACGTGGGATGGTGGTCATAGAGAGATAATAGGTGATCAATACAGGAGTGGTTGACTCCAGCTCTGGTATTAACTTCGGGTAAGAATTGGTGTCGTATTAAAATATGAACCGTTTTAAGATTGGTTAAACCCGATCTGAGTATAATTCAATGTAGATGGATGATTCTAATATTTATGAAATATTGGTGTTCGGGAGGCAAGCTTGATGGCAGTATGACATTTTTGAGGACGGAGGCGCATTAACACCCTTGAGTCACGCTGTCTCAAAAGAGTGATCAGGATCGCGGACTAAGAGAGATGCTATGTAGATCGAACAATTAGCGAAGTGCATGGATAGGTGTTCAGATTAAAGAAAGGATTAGTGTGACATGAGACGAATTTTGGGGACGAAATTGTCAAAAGAGGGGAAAGTTGTAACAGCCTAGTACGTATTTATTTTGTGATTTTATGTTTTCAATTAAGTGAGGAGACGAAATTAAATGTGGACATAGGTGCTATAAAATTTTATTCATTTACGGTCGAATTAATTAATAATTCAAAATATTTAAAGGTGAGCAAAGTTGGAAGTTCGGGTTGAATTTAAAGAAATTCGTGGAATTCAGTTTCAGGGGTCACCACTCGAGCTGTGGGCGTCCGCTCGAGCGGACTATCGGGATATGATTGGAGCATTCTCGAACATTGGAGATATTTTGGAGTTTATATATATATGTGTGTACACACACTTGACCCATGTGAGCCCCTTTTGATTTCTCATTTCCTCTTATCTTTTTCTTCCATTTTAGAGAGAGAGAGAGTGAGAGAAACCCACCTCACTCGTGAAACCCTAATCCCCCACCATGAAAATTGAAGTTTGAGGCTTGATGGGAAGAGATCAAGGATAGAAATATCAAGCTTTGGAGCAAAGAGGTGGAAGATGGAGCATCAAGAAAGCAAGAACATCAACATCCAAACCCTAGGAGGAAGAAATTTGAGGAATATCAAGCTTTTGAGCAAATCTAAGGTAGGATCTAGATTCTCTCATATGTGTTCGTTGATTTGGGTTGATATATTGCTGACATACATAAAAATCAAGTTGATTTCATATGAGATTTGAATATTTGATAGATGTGCGTGAGTATAGTTGCCTTTTATGAAATTGGGTGGTTTGAGAAGTGATTTACCTTGATTGGTGGAAGAATTGTGATACAAAAGAGGGTTTATGAAACTTTAAATCCAATGTTTTGAGTTGAAAAACATAAATTTGAAGTATAATAGTGAAGAGAATGCATTTTGGGGTTTGGAAATCAAAATAGGGGCAAATCTGAGTTTTTCTCGGGTGACAGTGCGCTCGAGCGGAGTCCTGTTCGCTCAAGCGCTCAACTTGCAGAGAGTTGGGTGCTCGAGCTCTCGACGTCCGCTCGAGCTGACTGACTCCGCGGGGTCAACTTTGTTCGATCATATCTCCCTCATTCGGACTCCGAATTAGGTTGTTCTTGTACTCAAATCGAAGCCCCAGAAGTCTTCTTTCCAACAAGATTACTCTCATAAAAAAATTCAATTTGTAGAAAAAGTTATGATTAAAATAGTGAGCATATGTCAAATTTTTTCACCGTTTTCCACCCATTTTGGCCAAATACTTTTAAAAAAGATATTTTCTTCAATATTAAACCTTTTTATTTAATTTAATATCCTTGGGTTATGGTTTTACCTACCTCACTACACTTGGGTTAGGATGCTAGATTCATACCGACTGGCAGTGTTTGCAATAAAAATGGGTTTTGATATGTGACTAAGATCTTGAGAGCTAGTATGTGTGTGGAAAATTGTGGACTATATAGTGACATGGTTATCATTTAAGAGTTTATGTTTTAGAGAGAAAACATAGATTTTAACTTGTACATACATGTATATGTATATAATTGGTGCATTCCATTTGTTTCAAATGACATGATCATGTGTGAGTTAATTATGCGTTGGCATTTCATGGAGTTGATGATTGGAAGGAGATTATGAGAAACTATGTGTTGAAATTTATGATGGCATTTGAATTGAAAGAAAGAATAGAATGTTAAAATAAGACTTGATTTGAAAGTGAAATGGGAAAGTTGAAAATGGAATTCAAATGACAATGTGTAAAAATGATGGGGAGAGGAACCAATTGTGTGTTGGACTCCTAGATTTTTGTGAAAATAAACAAATAATGAACCGTATGGATTGATGTGGATTAAGTTGGCCTGGTGGGTCCGTGGTGAAAGACCGAAAACTTGCGCAAGATGGGGACCACGTGCCCACGGGTTAGCCCCCGAAATGCGGTGTTGTATCGTGGTGAGTTATAGAGCTGTCTATTACCCAATGGCTTCGCGTAGCCTATTGGGGGAATAGGGAGAGGTTTCTATAAGCTGCGTCTGATACCGATTCACTAATTATGATACGGTTTTGTGATAAACTGGATTATAAAATGTGACACAATTTTTTTTTTGTGAAAATCGGATAATGGAATGATGAAAGGATAAATAGGAACAAACTGGGGTGTGTGGGTGTGAGTGTGTGAAGGAATAACAACTTTGTGAAGATTTGCATTTTACTTCGGTTGCACCCATCACACCTGACAAATCATGCATCACCTATGAGTTAATCTTTATCCCACGAGCTTCGGCTCACGTACAACTGCTTAACCATTTTTCAGGTTTCGAGGAGAATTGATGATACCGAGATGATAGAGGCATTTTGGGAATGGGCTAGAAGATGGGCCTAGTATTTCTTTTCTTTATGTGTACACATAAAGTTAAAGAATTTGATCTATTTGATCTTGTTCTCTTTTTTTTGATGAGTCGGATGGGTGAAATGACATTTGTTTTGTAAAAGATCTTGTGGGACTTAAAGCATTATTTAGAATTTGTTATGCAGTGTACAAATAAAAATATACTTGCTCAAGAAAACATTTATTTCTAAATGAATCTTGAATTCAAATCTAAAGTATAATGGAAGAGTTAATGGATGACTTTTGGATGGATCGGTTTGGGGTTAGTTCACGGGTTCCCAGGATTTGTGTAAGATCCTGAACTGTTTTATTTTTAGAAATGATTAAGTGTTGATGGAATAAGAATTAAAACATGAGCTTAGGGATATTTTGAACTTGGATACGCATAAAAGATATGTTAGAAGAAGAATATGAGGCTCTATTGGATGTTCGGACAAAAATATGCAAAAAATGTGTGAAGGAAAGTGATATACCTTCACTAAATTGGCCATAACATTTTGCACAAAATGAATTTTGGTACGAGGTTTTAACCATTGAAAGTAGACTTCCGGGGCTTCCGTTTGAGCGCAAGAACGACCCTATTTGGAGTTCGGATAAAGGAGATATGCTTGTTCAAAGTTGGACCAACAACGCAGTCACGAAAGACTGATCGATCGGTCGCAAGATGGATCGATCTGTCTCTGACAGACAGAGGCTATAAATGTCAATTTTTGGGCTGGTTTTGCCATTCTCTCTTCTCTCCTCTCTCTCTAAATGATTCGGAGCAATCTACGGATTAGCTATGGAGGATCTTGAGGGTTTCAATATTCATCAGGGATGAAGATCTTGGCATTTCCTTGCGCGAGCGACTGTTGGAGAGTGTGGATGGGCATTGGAATCTCCTTTGAAGTTGCGTATGTTGGGCTTTGGCGATTTGGGGCTCACGAGGGGCCTAAATCTTGATGGAGGATCTTCTTTGAGGTAGGATCTCGACTAATCCTTGTGATTTACAATGATATGTGTTGAAGTTTTTGAAACTAGGTTAAATCCTAATCAAATGTGATATGTGGTTTAAAGAAAAACACGAATTGGTGGGGGTTTTATATGAGTATTGTTGATTACTTGATAAATGTGAGTTGTTGATGAAGACTAAGAGGTTGATAAAAATGAGAAGGGATTTTGAATATTTTTATGGGATGGTTAAAAAAATTTGTATTAGATTCCAAAGGTTGAGATATAGAGATATAGATTTTCTTATAAATTGATGATGGTGGGTTGATTTTATAAAACATATGTTTAATTAGATGTGTGAGTTGAAATGTTGAATGAGATGATAACAGGAAGCTTGCAATAAAAGAATAAAATACTTTGAGAACTTTGGGGTTTTTAAGAAATGATTATCCATGGTTTTAAGAAAATATAGTACAAAGAGGTTTTTGGATTGTTCTTGCTCCACACAAGCTTTTGCGCCCCGAGGGAGGTTTGGAAATGGTTTTTTTTTCTCTCTCTTTTTTAAAGGTTGTTTCTTATCTAAAATGTTTTAAAGAGATGCTAGAAGGCCTGTAAATATAACAAATTAAATTTTTGGCTTAAAAAGGAACCTGGAATAGGTAAGCTTGATAGACCAATCGACCGGTCTATCGAGCAGTCATTTGGTATTCTCGGTACTCTTGTGCAGGCAAGAGACTGATCGATCGGTCTCTTTACCGATCGATCGGTCTAGTCTTTTTCCAAAATTTTGATCTTTTGCTTAATGTTTTAACTCTTGGGAACTTTAGACTTGCTTTTGGATTATTCCATTACATTAGTTAAACTCTCGGTTAGACGTATTTAAAAAGGTTTTGAATTCACAATTTGTTTTATTTTGAATCGTGTTGGGTTAAATAAGTTTGAATGGATATTGGTTTAAAAAAAATGGGTCTTTGAGGGATGTGGTTTGGTATGATTATTTCTTAAAACCCCTAGTCTTGGAAATGAACACGGGTTTCTGATGTATTTATATGTATATATGATGGGTGCATCCTTTTTAAATTTAAATGATATGATTACTATTGTATAAGCTTTATGTTGGTACTCTATGAAATGGGTAAATGAGATGTGATATATGAGACATAATATATTGGGGTTGTGATGCATATAACATGAAAAGAAATTTGAATGCTCAAACGAAATTTAATGAGAAAAATGAAATGGGAAATTTGATTTGGATATTTTTGATAATGTGTGAAATTAGTTGGGAGAGGAACCAGTTGTGAGTTGGACTCCCGGGTTTGCGAAATTGAATGTTATAAACAAATAATGAACCGTGTGGATGGATGTTATTTAAGTTGGACTGGCGGGTCCGCGGTGAAAGACTGAAAACTTGCGCAAGATGGGGACCACGTGCCCACGGGTTAGCCCCCGAAACGTGGTGTTGTATCATGGTGAGTTATGGAGCTGTCTCTTACCCATTTGCTTCGCGTAGCCTATTGGGGGAATAGAGAGTGGTTTCTATAAGCTGCGCCCAATACTGGTTCATTAGTTGTGATTGCAAAAAATTGGATGATGAGAAATTAATACAGTTTTATGTGAAAGAATTGAATGTTTTAAAAAGAGTTTTTAAAAAGAGCAAATGGGTGTGCGTGAGTGTGTGCGTGGGAATATATAAAAAATTGGTGAAACTTACATTTACTTCGATTGCACCCATCACATCTCACAAATCATGCATGACACTTGATTAGTCTTTATCCTACGAACTTTGGCTCATGTATATATATTCAAACCATTTCAGGTTTCGAGGGTCCGAGGCAATATCAGGGCAAAAGATGCATGTGAAAAAGGGGCAGAGGGAAGATCAAGTTTTTCATTTGTATTTACATTACAGCATGATTGTGCAGAAATTGAAAATGGATGATTGTAATAATGTGTTGTAAATGAACTCTTAAAATTTAAGAATTTTGTTTGGCCTTTGTGACGCATACGTAAATTGTTAGAAAAAAATGTTTTAATTATGGTTGTTTAAGATATTGCACTGAGTTTATGGTTTTTCGGTATTCGGGACATTACAAATGGTATCAGAGCTCTAGGTTCGAATACCTAGGAGCCGTGGGAAGTTAGGATGACCCTTCGAAGAGAGTTGTTTGATGAGAGTAGGCACCACTATACGGTATGAATTGTGTGCTTGCATGGGTTTGCGATTGAATTCTTTTGCGCATGTTATGTGTTTACATGAGCATGGAGGTTAAGTTTTGGGGTGGTGTGACGTGCCAATGGGCGTCTGATCAACTAATTTGGGGGTCAAAATAGAAAAGCATTTGGCCAACGTTCTTTCTATGAGAAATCTGAATTAGTTGCTTGTATTGTCGAGTTACTCTAAGGATTTTCTCACTATATGAATATGTACTGGTGTGATGTGACTAGGTAGCGGGTAGTATGTAGCCTGGTTTTAGAAGGTTAAGTTAAGTTTAACCTAGTTAAGAGCTATAATATTCTCGTTATAGAGTTATGCCCGTGCGGACTAGATGAGTTATGTCCAGATGGTGATGTGGGTTTGAGAATATGACTGGGTGGTCAATATTGATGGTGGGTGTGAGCCCGTGAGACGAACAGTGATTATTTGGTATGTTTTGTACTCATATGAGCTGGGGTGACTGTAGTAGTTGTCCATTGTGTGTTGTGCTACCAGTAGTCTGATGAATGAATGTGGTGGGCTGTGTGAAACCTCTTGAAGGTTATTTGTTGTGGTTGGGTATGAGGTATGATTTTGGGCGCGTTGAGTATTATGTACGTCATGAGCCGTGCTATGTCATGAGCCTGCTATGTCATGAGCCGTGTGCCCCGAGATTGGGTATGGACGGGAGCATAGTGGATGGGAGCGTAATAATCTTTGGCCTAAGATGTGTTAGAAACTCTGAGTATAGATTGTGTTTGAGGTGTCCCTTACCCTGTGAGATGTTGTTAGTAGCTATCGTGATGCCTGATAGTTTTGAAAGTCTGAGGATGACCGATGATTTTCTTTGAGGTGTGTTGCCAAGTTACATTCTGTGATAGAAGTTAAAAGTTGTACGATGGTGAGTATGTGGTAGATTCTCGAATGATGTACATGTAAGTACGGAGAGATGTGTATTGGTGAATGATAACTCGAGTTTGCTCGTAAAGTTTGATAGGGAAAGGTTTTGTGATGAAGGTTTCCTCAAGCTTAGGAGACTTTGTGGGATACATGGTGTATGACAAGAATGTGAGCGTGAGTATGTGAGACTTGTAGGGCATGTGGTAGATATTATCGGTCTGGCCGACTCAATCGTTCTAAGATGAAGTGTTAATGGGTAGAGATTCTTCAAGAGGACAATTGTGGTGGTTTGTATTTGGCTTAAAGTCTAGATGTGATGGTATTGTGTTACCCTGAAGGGACGAGTGATAGGGTGGTGTCTTTGGTCTAAAGTTGATAAGCAAGGATCATTTTGTTTGTGTGGCGTGTAGTTTCCTTCATGGTTAGATAGCCGTGCGCTGATGGTGCACGTATAGTGACATAAGAGGTAAGTGTTCCCAGTTGAATGTTTTGTGTTTTCTGATGAGTGTACCGGAGATGTGAGCACGAGACTATAGTATAATTTTTGCCTAATTGCTTGGTTATTACTCACCTTTTGGGAATCGAGCTAGTGTAACGCGACCTTATGAAAAGATTCTCTAAAGTGATGCGAATATGTATGGCGTTATGCGGTAGTGGATAAACGGTGAAGATCTGGTGTGATGAGGAATATATTCATTATGTATGATAATTTTAAGAGGTAGTGGCGTGGAGCGAGTGCCTAAAGCTGATTTGTGATTTTTCCTAGTTGGAGGAATATTTTATGGTTGATTAACCAGTGTGATTATTCTCCTTGATAGCAATAAAACGTTGGGATCGTATAAGTATGGGTTCGTTTACCCGTGGTTTCTTGAGGAGTTCGTTGCTTTATCTTGTAAACCCGAGCATCTGGGTGAGGTTTTTGGAAATGTAATTTGATTACACGGGATGTCGGTAGTTTTAATTCTCGTTGAGAGAGAGAGAGATCTTAAGGAAAATTCAGTGATTAAGTTGTGTATGTGGTGAGAATCCTTTGAGAATGCAGATCTGTGGTTTGATTGTTATCCTCGTAAGTAGGAGATCATGCTTGGGGATCGTGCTGGGGGTTTGGAAGAACCATAGAAGGGTTCGATAATGTGGTTGGCTCGATGCTAAGACGGTGTTTGTTGGATGTGATATGTTTAGAGGTTGATTATGTTCAACCTTAGGTTCAAAGGTAGGTATGTTGGTTGCCCAAAATAAAGTAGTGTGGACTGATAAGTGAGAAACCATGTGTTAAGGTGTCAACGACAGGTGTGTACCCGAGGAGCAGAAGCATAGGAGGCGTCTGCATAGGTATGGGAGTTATTAGTAACTTTAGGTGGAAGGTTTTAGGATCGAGGTTTTCTTATCTGGTGCCGTACACTTTCTATGTGGGTTGCTTGGACGTTGGGCTCGCGACTGTGACGTGGCTGTAATTTGCCTAATGGGAGTTAGGATAATGAAGTGCAACCTTGTAAAGTGAAGTCCTAGCACAACGGGATGTGTTATACGGAATATGGGGATTGATGAAGTTCGCATGTATACAAATGAGGCATGAGAGGACGCTGAGGTTGGGTCATGATTTCTGATTGACCATTTCATTCTTAGGAAGAAGATATGGTTGTCTTGCAGATAAGTGGCGGTATGCGGAATATTCCACCTTAGTTAGGTGAAATGGTTGGGACCATTGGTTGATTCTTAGTCTGCTTGTTTTGGGGAGATCCGTAAGTAGTGCCTAAAGGATGAGTACTACTAGAGTCAGGTGCTTGGAGAACTGAGTTCCTCGTGGGTTTTTCAGGATGGAGTTTGTTGCTCTACCATGCAAGTGTAAGTGTGTGTGGTTGTGTTCCTTAGGAAATGGGATTGGTAGATCAGAAATGTTTGTCCTTGCTGAAGAGAGGGAGTATTGAGGCATAAAGTCTTCTTTGTAGTGATTAATGAAGGATTGTTAACTGTTATGTCCAGATTGCGCTCGGTGGTGTAGGGTATGGTTACACCTTTAGTTCTCAGTGGAAGGGAAAGTTTGATTGGAATCTTGCGACGAGGGTATTCACGTGGTAGGTTCCTGATAGACTTTTGTGAGTTGCAGTTCAAACTGCTTAGAGTTCTTAGAGTCGAGGAATGGTCGTCGATGGTAGTGAGTGTTGGGTTTTGGGTATAAACATATGTTCGGATTGTGGCCCCAAGAGTTTGGTATGATATGAGTCAAGAAGGATTCGATGTTTTGGAAGTTTGGGTTGGTATGACCTATCGAGATTGACATGATGGCTTGGTTTGGAATGAGAAGACTGTGATGAGTTTTATATAAGAAGACGTTGCTAAGAGTAAAAGATAAGTTTTGATTGGTTACTTGACGAATAAGGCTTGGGCTTGGGAACCTTGCTATTGTGGATTTTGAGAATCGATGTATGTGTTGGTATCAAAGTTTGGGGTTGACGTCGGATGACAATAATCCTGTTTGGTTTGAAATTGATCGAAAAATTTAGAATCAATGATTTGAGAGTGACATATTGAGTTGTGTAGTGGCGAGCTATTACGCGAGAGATATGATTAGGTTTGAGTGGGTTAGTGGACACCCATGTCGATTTTGTAGCAAGTTGAACATGTGGAGTTTTGTCTTAGATAATGGGGTGGTACCTAGCATTTCTCCAGAGTGAGAATTGTGGTTGACGATAGAGGATGGAATTAAGGATGAAGGTTTAGGAAAAGCGATCTTATGTATTCCAGGCGAAGTAAGTGAATTTTTTTCTGGGAGAGAGTGTTTGTACCGTTGCTCGTGGATGAGCGTCTTGTCAGTTTTAATGATGGTGTTATCAGCATCAATAGCATAGCGGTGTAATATCAAGTGGGTGGTAACCTGTTGATCGTCAGAACAAGAGTAAGGCTTAGGTGTGAAAAGTGTAACTTCATGAGTTCGGTGAGACTTATATAGCGAAGCTTTGGTAATGGCAGTTTGATCTTGATCTGATGTTTTAAGGATGGCAGTAGTAATCAGTGGAGACATTGCGGTGGTGTTTGGCTTGAGATACGATGTTGAATTTCGGGGACGAAAATTCTTTAAGGGGGGAAGAGTTGTAAGACCCTGAACTGTTTTATTTTAAGTAATGATTAAATGTTGATGGAATAAGAATTAAAACATGAGCTTGGGGATATTTTGAACTTGGATACGCATAAAAGATATGTTAGAAGAAGAATATGAGGCACTAATGGATGTTTGGACAAAAATATGCGAAAAATGTGTGAGAAAAAGTGACATACCTTCACTAATTTGGTCATAAAGTTTTACACAAAATGAATTTTGGTATGAGGATTGAACCATTGGAAAGTAGACTTCAGGGGCTTCAGTTTGAGTATAAGAACGACCCTATTTCTAGCTCGGATGAAGGAGATATGCTTGTTCAAAATTGGACCAACAGCGCAGTCGTGAAAGACTGATCGATCGGTACCAAGACTTATCGATCTGTCTATGACGGACAAAGGCTATAAATGTCGATTTTTGGGCTGTCTCCTCTCTCTCTAAAAGCTTAGGAGGAATCTAGGGTTTAGCTATGGAGGATCTTGAGGGTTTCAATGTTCTTCGGGGATGAAGATCTTGCCATTTCCTTGCGCGACCGACCGTTGGAGAGCGTGGATGTGCATTGGAAGCTCCTTTGAAGTTGCGTATGTTGGGCTTTGGCTATTTGGGGCTCACGCGGGGCTTGAATCTTGATGAAGGATCTTCTTTGAGGTAGGATCTCAACTAATCCTTGTGGTTTACAATGATTTGTGTTGAAATTTTTGAAACTAGGTCAAACCCTAATGAAATGTGATATGTGGTTTAAAAAGAAACATGAATTGGTGGGGGCTTTATATGATTATTGTTGATTACTTGATAAATGTGAATTGTTGATGAAGACTAAGAGGTTGATAAAAATGAGAAGAGGTTTTGAAGATTTTTATGGGATGGTTAAATAAATTTGTATTAGAATCAAAAGGTTGAGATATGGAGATATAGATTTTCTTATAAATTGATGATGGTGGGTTGATTTTATAAAACATATGTTTAATTAGATGTGTGAGTTAAAATGTTGAATGGGATGATAAGGGAATGTTTGAAATAAAAGAATAAAATACTTTGAGAACTTTGGGGTTTTAAGAAATGATTATCCATGGTTTTAAGAAATTATAGTACAAAGAGGTTTTGGATTGTTTTTGCTCCACAAACTTTCGCGCCCCGAGGGAGTTTTGAAAATATTTTTTTTCTCTCTGTTAAAGGTTGTTTCTTATCTAAAATGTTTTAAAGAGATGCTAGAAGGCTTGTAAATATTACAAATTAAATTTTTGGCTTAAAAAGGAACCTGGAATAAGACAGCTCGATAGACCGATCGATCGGTCTATCGAGCGGTCATTTGGTATTCTCGGTACTCTTGTGCAGGCAAGAGACCGATCGATCGGCCTTTTTACCGATCGATCGGTCTGGTCGTTTTTCAAAAATTTTGATGTTTTTCTTAAAGGTTTAACTATTGGGAACTTTAGACTTGCTTTTGGATTATTCCATTACATTAGTTAAACTCTCGGTTACACATATTTAAAAAGGTTTTGAATTCACAATTTGTTTTGTTTTGAATCGTGTTGGGTTAAATAAGTTTGAATGGATATTGGTTTTAAAAAAACGGGTCTTTGAGGGATGTGGTTTGGTATGACTATTTCTTAAAACCCTTAGTCTTGGAAGAGAACATGGGTTTCTGATGTATTTATATGTATATATGATGGGTGCATCCTTTTTAAATTTAAATGATATGATTACTATTGTATAAGTTTTGTGTTGGCACTCTATGAAATGGGTAAATGAGATGTGATATATGAGACATAATATATTAGGGTTGTGATGCATATTACATGAAAAGAAATTTGAATGCTCAAACGGAATTTAATGAGAAAAATGAAACGGGAAATTTGATTTGGATATTTTTGATAATGTGTGAAATTAGTTGGGAGAGGAACCAGCTGTGGGTTGGACTCCCGATTTTGCAAAATTGAATGTTATAAACAAATAATGAACCGTGTGGATTGATGTGATTTAAGTTGGCCTGGCGGGTCTACGGTGAAATACCGAAAACTTGAGCAAGATGGGGACCATGTGCTCACGGATTAGCCCTCGAAACGTGGTGTTGTATCGTGGTGAGTTATAGAACTGTCTATTACCCAATGGCTTCGCGTAGCTTATTGGCGGAATAGGGAGTGATTTCTATAAGCTGCGCCCGATACTGGTTCATTAGTTGTGATTGCGAAAAATTAGATGATGAGAAATTAATACAATTTTATGCGAAAGAAATGAATGTATTAAAAAGGGTTTTTGGAAAGAACAAATGGGTGTGCATGAGTGTGTGCGTGGGAATATATAAAAAATTGGTGAAACTTACATTTACTTTGATTGCACCCATCACACCTCACAAATCATGCATAATAGTTGATTAGTCTTTATCCTACGAGCTTCGGCTCATGTATATATATCCAAACCATTTCAGGTTTCGAGGGTCCGGAGCAATATCAGGGCAAAGGATGCATGTGAAAAAGGGGAAGAGGGAAGATCTAATTTTTCATTTGTATTTACATTGCAGCATGATTGTGCAGAAACTGAAAATGGATGATTGTAATAATGTGTTGTAAATGAACTCTTGAAATTTAAGAATTTTGTTTGGCCTTTGTGACGCATACGTAAATTGTTAGATAAAAAATATTTTTATTATGGTTGTTTAATATATTGGGCTGAGTTTATGGTTTCCCGGGGTTCGGGACGTTACAATTCGGGGCGTGACAAAATTCACCAAAAAATGTTTTAGAACGAAGAAGATACATCTATTTCAAAACGACGACAAAATTTGAAACATAAAAATTTAACCACACATACAGACCACTCGATCGGTCTAAGGACCGATCGACAGGTCTATTACTGCTTGCAGTTTCTTGCACCTGTAGAGGAAATACCAAGAGGCTGTAAAGACCAATCGATCGGTCTAACCCTGAACCACTTTTTTTTCAACTCTTTTTGAAACTCCAACTCTCAAAATTTGTTTTCATTCACTTGGAAACCCTTGAGGTAATTAAAAGGAAAAATAAAACATGAGGATCAAGGTTCAAAGATAGCCCACAAGGAATATGACTTGAAATATAGATCGAAAACCATCCAAACACCCAAAAATTCAGCTCTCAAACGAATAAGAACTCAAGGAATATTACCAACTCTCATTTAAGCATTCAAAAGATGAAACCTTGGCAACGTGGCCTTACAACACAAGTGTTTAAATACAAAACCTTACACTATGAATTACATGATCTAAAAACTTAGTTACAGCATCTCATAAACCAAGATCACATGGTTCAAAACCAAAAATACAAGACTTCACAACTTCAAGCCACATGATCATCCTTGTCACCAGAAAACATTTTAAATCAAACAATGTGAGTCGAAACCCAATAGATGTAGACTAATAAAGGTAAATGTATGACATGTAATCATCAATTATATGAATAACTCAACCAAAGCATAAGTTTAAAACTAGTTTTTTTCCAAAACAACAAGTATTCATATAATTTTCATATGCTCAACAGTTTTAAAAGAATAAAACTCATTTTGTTTCCTAGCAACCTTCCATATCCACAAATGATTTAACTATGTACCGACGTTGCCATATAAGGACATGACGACAATTATAGATTCTCGTTCTATTAATCTAGGTCTGGGCCACAAAAGGACCCATTAGGCAATCACAAATTTTATAATTTGTCACAACAATAAACACGTAATTTGGGTAACCACTTCATTTATAAGGGCTAACCGGAATGAACGAAGCACCTAACTTGCATAGGTTTTCGGAGTTTTACCATGGAGCAATGTAAACCCAAATTAACCACATTGTATCAGTATATTTACTAAATCATTTAAACAAAGACAATTACACCAACATGTGTACAATCCAAAATCCATGGATTGACTAACAAATGTTTACACAATGTTTACAATTTCAAGCATCTCTAGAAATCCAAAAACTCAACCCTCAAGATTAGTTCAATCACAAACAAAATTTATTTTTTGTTACATTTTCAAAAAAATCCTCCTCATTGTCAAAACTTGTTTTCAAAGTTAATTTTATTGGAACACGGAAGGAAAAATAAGAACCGGCGCCATGACCGTAAAAAACGGCGCATGCGTTTTTCATGAAAAACCATATCCATGAACAGATATATTAAG
>JAULJZ010050708.1:0-14045 GCA_032270985.1 Heliamphora pulchella
GGATAGAATATACGGACTATGCATTCATACATCACAAATATAAATATGAAACCATAAATGCAAAACCATCTCAAATGATTCTTATTAATATGGCAGGGATCCAGAATAAAATACATAAAAAGCATGACTGTTTAGTATACATTCCCAACATGCGGATCCAAGTCACGATGTGATGTTTGGAGTGGGTAGCGGCCGTAAGGATCTTTTCAAACCAACCTTGCGGTCGCAATAAAGTGGTTTGACAACCGTATGACTGCCAACCTTAGATGTTACAATCTCAAGGGTCAACCACCATAAAGGCCCTCCAGACGCGCAGGGTAGCCTCACTTGCATCCCAAATCTCTCTCTATCTAACTCTCTCGAACTCTCTCGACCTCTATTGGTTCTCAAGACTTGCAAGACCTTTTTTTAGCTTCTTGCTAGATCCCTTCGATACAGGATATATGCGTTATTATTTTTCCATCCCTTCCTCATCATGGATGGTCGTAGCCGCGGTGATGATGATCTCGGGGTAAGACGTGAGCCTTCTGCTACATATAGCACCTTTGTGGGTGCTATTAAGGGTGCCGACTCTAGTGTTCCTATTGGCGGTATTTTTAACCCTTAGCCCTCCACTGCTATTGTGGTGATGGATATACTTGCATCTGAGGCTGAGTGGACTTTACTTCAGACACGCGAAGATCATGATAGGGAGGCATGAGCAACTGAGTAGCACAAGAGGTAGCAGATCAGGCAACTGTTGAGGCTGAGATTGTGGGCTTTCTAAATCCACACACCTTCGAGGGTATTCTTGCTCCCTTTGATCCTCTTCATTATGCTCCAGTCTCTCACCATCTGAGGCCTAGCGGGATACGGAGATACGAGCCTCCGATTGCTGATGTTGCTCTTAACTTTCTTCTTCGTGAGCCTCACGACCACCTCTCCTACCATAATCATGCATTAAGTTAACTTCTCTTCTTTTTCAATTTAGAATGTTGAAGCATACTTGTAGCTTTACGCTCAGACATAAATGCATGTCTAGGATTCCTTCATACTTGTAACACATGTATATGGTTAAAGAACATGAAAAATTACCACAGTTAAAATGCAATAACATAATCAACATGTAATTAAAACCTGATAACAAACCGGGCTTTTAAAAACTAGTATCAGACGTTCAATCACACTATATATAATACTTAAAATCGAGAGACCTGAAACAACAAGCCGGGACATCAAACTAAGGACTTTAATAGAATACCCGAACAACTGGAGTTTTTTGGATAAGACAACTAGATGCTAGGGTTTAGATCATAGGTGTTCGGGAATCAGGGCTTTAGGGGTATAGGTGCCTGGAGACCAAAGCTTAGGGTTCCTGAGGAGCAGAGCTTAGGGTGCTTGAGGAGTCGACTTTAGACAAACCTAGGGATTACCTCGCGAACCAAGGACCTAGACAACGCTTCGCATATAACTAGGATTTGAAAAGAGATTTGCTTGGCGCACCAGGGCTTAGGGTGCCTAGCTCACTAAGGCTTGATAGACCTAAGACGCCATTTGGACTTAGGAATACCTAGACAATGCTTCGCGTATGACTAGGACTTGCTTTGCCTGGCGCACTAGGGCTTAGAAAACCTATGGATCGTCTCATAAACCTAGTACTTAGACAATGCTTTGCATATGACTAGGGATTAAAACAGGGTTTTCCTGGTGCACCAGGGCATAGGGTGCCTAGCGCACTAGGGCTTAATAGATGTAAGACATCATCTAGACTTAGGAAAACTGAGACAATGCTTCACGTATGATTAGGATTTGGTTTTTCAGACGCACCGGGGCTTAGAATACCTTGGGATCGTCTCACAAACCTAGGATCTAGATAACGCTTCCAATATGACTAGGGTTTGAAATAAGGTTTGCTTAGCGCACCAGGGCTTCGGGTGCCTAGCTCACTAAGGCTTGATAGACCTAAGACGCCTTTTGGACTTACGAATACCTAGACAACGCTTTGCATATGACTAGGATTTGCTTTGCCTTGCACACCAGGGCTTAGAAAACATAGGGATAATCTCACGAACTTAAGACCTAGAAAATGCTTTGCATATGGCTAGGGATTAAAACAGGGTTTTCCTGGTGCACCAGGGTTTAGGGTGCCTAGCACACTAGAGCTTAATAGATGTAAGACATCATCTAGACTTTGGAAAACTGAGACAATGCTTCACGTACGATTAGGATTTGGTTTTTCGGACGTACCAGGGCTTAGAATACCTTGGGATCGTCTCACAAACCTAGGATCTAGATAACACTTCCAATATGACTAGGGTTTGAAACAAGGTTTGCTTAGCGCACCAAGGCTTCGGGTGCCTAGCTCACTAAGGCTTGATAGACCTAAGACGCCATTTGGACTTAGAAATACCTAGATAATGCTTCGCATATGACTAGGATTAGCTTTGCCTTGCACACCAGGGCTTAGAAAACATAGGGATCATCTCACGAACTTAAGACCTAGACAATGTTTTGCATATGACAAGGATTTTTATTGCTTCTCTTCTTTTATTCTATTTGCATTTCATTTGATCTAACTGCCTTTATTATATCATTTGATTGTCTTCTCTTTTGCTTCCACAAGTTGGTCTGTATATCCGAGACTTTAGTGGTTTTGGAGATGTACTAGAGTGGCATGCAGCTCTTCCTACGCTTAGTCACGCTTTTATTGATGGATCTGGTTTTGCTTGGTTCATGCCGTTGTTGGGTGAGACCAGCAACGATAGGGTGCAGCTGACGGCTCTTCCTAAGAGGTGGTGAGATACCACTTTGAGGCCACCCTGACTCTTATCACGCATCGCTCCCGTAAGTTACTCAACCTCTACGGTGGGGCGTGATTCCCAAAACATCTTTGTGGACTTATGGAAAATAAAAAAGACTTAGAGTAGTCAAGAATGAAAAACATTCATGCAAAGATTGATTCCCAAAAGAAACTTCCATACATAGATGCTTAAAACATAAGTTCAAATAATACTCTATCCCGTACATCAAAAGCTACTAATCATTACTTCAAAACATAATGTCTTACAAGATAGATTATAAAAGGATCAAAAGATGTCATCTAGCTTCGAACTCGAGCCTAAAAGACATTCGACAGTGGTAGACCAACCTTTTAGCAGAACCTGCGATCTGTAACCACAATGGTTACAGAAGATCGCACTTAGTATTATAACGAACAAATTAAAAATAACCACACAGTTAAGTAGGCTATCAACTTCAACACAGTTTATAAATCTTTAACAAAAGATATGAAAATACCGCATCCAGTTCAACACATTTATCTCATAAGATATATCTAACTTTCTCACAAAAAAGTTTAATAGTCACTATATAACTTCTCATAATATGACTTTAAGCCATAGCTCGATCTAATAATTTCCAACACATGAACTTACTCAACAATTCAAAATGCCATTATAGGCTAACTCTCATCCTTAAAGGGCACACAACCTAAGATGCCATTATAGGCTAACACTCACCCTTAAGGGCACACAACTCAAAGCCTTTGAAAGACAACCCTCACCAGCACTGGGCTTCACACAATGCCTTTGCTAGGACTTACACGCACACCATTACCTGGCTTCGTGCAATTCCTTTGTAGGATTTACACACACACCCTTACCGGACTTACACACACACCCTTTACTGGGGACCGCACAAAGTTTTTGTAGGACTTACACACACACCCTTATCGGGCTTACACACACCCTTACTGGGCTCTGCTAAATGCCTTTGTAGGCTTAAGACACACCCTTGGGGGGCACACAACATGGATTTAAAAATTGACAGATATATCATTAACATCATTCATCTATTTCACACACATCTTCCTTTATACGATATAACTAGTACCCTACAATTAATCAACTCACATGACATGTAAAAAGTCACATGCTAATATTTATCAACATCTCATAATTCAAAACATGAATATAAAACATTTAGAAAATAATTCACGCACATTTATTTGTTCAAGAATAATATCTAAGCACTCTCACATTATTGAATGGTACGAAAACACCTCCTTTAAAAGGTCCAAGATTGAAATCTTTGATGATAAAACCCTGGTGCCTAACATGTAATCAAAACATTTCGAAAACGTTGGGCACCATCTCCTAGTATCAAACGTTAAAGGAATGGTTTGGTTTTTTTGATCGATTCTTTGGTTGATAGCTTAAAAGCTTTTTTTAAAAAAAGTTTTTAAAGAAAGACTCATCATTTATGACGTTTTATTATCCCTTGGAGTTAAACAAAGACTTTCCAAGACTTGGACTCACTCATGGCAACCAAAACACTTTCTAAGCATTGGTAATCCCTATTAACCAAAATTTCAAAATCAGTTGGTCAAACAGTAAAATACTTTTAACATAGAGTTATTTGTTTGCTACAAATGTTAATTGGGTGGTAGATATATATGTTAGGAATATTTTTCTTGAAGAAAGCTAAGCTGAGATATGCTTCTAAACAGAGGAAAAAATTTGCTGAACAAAATAAGTTCGAAAACGACACTGTTGGGTAAAATTGAGTTTTAGGAAAATTGTCTGGTCAAATCACTCCAAATACATTTTATATGAATGATAACTCAAAGATATAGCTTTTGACATTAAGATTGACCTTAGGGGATGTTTATGAAACTTTTTAAAAATTGACAAAGTGGACTATTTTTTTAGCTCGTTTAGTAGAAATTATGTTTCGGGTACTTAGACATCATTTGGGGCTCCACCAAAAATCACACATGCTAATAATAACCTCATGAAACTCAAATAAAAATAGGTTTTGAAGAAGACACTTTTAGGTCCCACGAACAATTCGTGTAAGTAAAAAATGGTGGTTTTTTCTTAGCTTTTCTTCGGTAGACTTACTCCTATTCTTGTGTAACTTATTTTATGGGTCCATATATGACATTTAATGTTACGACACATTTTTAGATTGGCGTCTGTGACCGGTTAGTGAGTCAAAACCCACCCGATGCCTCTTTCTTTTACTTTCACATCTCAACTCAGTATATTTTCATTAAGCATAGACAGAAGAGTCATTCATTCATTTCTATTAAAAGAAAACATTTTACATTTACCCAAAAACAACTCCTAGAGCTACTACATATGTACACACAGAGTTTGTTTACAAAACCTTCCATAGTACATCATATTATATGTACAAAACATGTACTAGCCAAAATATGATGATGACCCACAATATTAACTTTACCATGCATGACCTGAAATGTTAAGATGCAACGTATGTTAGCAAAACTAGTGTGAAATCATAGATATCTAAATTACTAACGGTTTCACTATCTCAGAATAAATTTTTCTTAACGGTTCAATTCGCAATTAGTAGGGAGCAACCCTACAAAATACATAGTGCATATGATCATTCCTTACCCATATGGCCATGGCTCCACCCTTATTTCTTCGCCTTACTGGTATGCTTATCATCCCTCAGCGGCTAGGATGTAGCGACCTGGTACAAACTCTAGTTGTAACAACCCATTTGATAACAACCCATGCAAAGACCTAGCTCAAACCCTAAGTGTTAGTGACAGATAGGCCACGAGAACACAGAATACGGAAGAAGGTCAGAACCCTAACTCAAATCGAAAACCCTAATTCGGCCCAAAAATCCTAAAAAGGCCCAAAATACAGGCAATAAAACCCAAGCACCCGGAGAATCTCCTAACATTCTAAATAAAGTAAATACCATGAAATAATGAATTAAAAATAAAAAAATTCTCATAAATAGGGTAAAATGACAGTTTTGGCCATAATACAGCAAAAAACCTTAAAAATCTAAAATTTGACGTATGGATATCCTAAATTAAAAATTTAAGTGCAATTAAGTGGTAAAAGACAAAATAACATCAAAAATTCCAAAAATTCCCATTAGTGGCCGACCACCTTGGAGGATGTGCCAAAAAGTGACTTTTTTTCTTCTTTTTAACTTTAAATGATGAGAAATGCATTAAATGAAGCATTATGATAATCCCAAACTTGTTGACCAAGTAATATACCTAATAATATAGTGTTATCAGTCAACAAAAGCAAATAAATCATTATTTAAGTTCATACACAACAAAATAAGTCAAAAAGCCCTATATTGTCAAAATAGCTTAATTTGAATTAAAAGACTACCTCTATTTAATCAATTGCTATGGAAACTATGATAACATATAAAAATACTATATTTCTCATAAAAATACAAAAATAATAAGTCTCAGTAGAAAAAGACACCAAAAAAATACATCAAATTAACTTTTAATGTATTTTCTTACATAATAGGGGCACGAAAACCAAGGCAAATCCCCTGATTGATGGGAATCAGATTTTTTGTCCCCCAATCAGCCCTCTAGCTACATCTAGCTTCCCCATATATGATTTTACCCCACAAAAGAATCAAATCAATTTAAATCAAACTGAAATCACATTTAGTGGAATGAAGAAAAAGGAAGCTTCCTATGTATTTCTTGTCCCCCATGTGCTCCCTATCCTCCTTCTAGTTAAACCAAGCCAAACACCTCTTCTCCCCTTCAAAATTTCGTGCATATAGAGAGAGAAAGAGTGGGTTGAGTGTTCTTGAAGGTTTCAGAGAAGAAGGAAGTAGAAGAAGGAGGGATCCAAAAAGTGGGGTCTTTGGAGACCATGGTTTTAAAGCTAAGTCCTAATCCATCCTCCACAATCTTTTGATCTCCCAAACATGTAAGTAAAACCTATAAATCTTGTATCTAATATCCCTCAAAACATCCCCCCAACACACCCCTTAAGCCCCTCAAAAATCGAGAACCGAAATCAAACCAAAAAGGCGTCGTAGTTGGAATTTAGGGGCTGTTATGTTTGTGAATGTTATGAGATGTTGTTGTATGTTGTTATCATTGATATTTATGACATATAAGTGTGCTGGACCCTTCATATAAAAGTTAGAATCACAAGCATGCAAAGAAATGGAACAAAAACTTGACATAACATAAGTAGAGGACCTAAACCCTAAGAGGCTTGATTTTCTAGAACTTTGATGTTTCTGTCTTGAGATTTGAAATACCATAACTCAATCTCAAAAATTGATCTACACATAATTTTTGTGTCCAGAGTTATAGTTTTGTGTTATCCTTCATCCAAAGTTGGTTTGAACTCATTTGCAAAACCAGAACTCAAGATATTGCAATTTTACCAAAGTATGTCATTTTCTAACCAGCCAACATTACTGACTTGGAAACCCTAGTTTAGGATGAGATCCGAACTTTGGTCAAAACATAAAAGATGTAGATAACATGTATATCCATATATCCACATAAAAAGAGAACAAAATATTGTGGTTTGATAGGTCAAAACCTTTTTTAAATTCTCTATTGAATTTCAGCCTCTGAGGAACATTCTGTCACATATTTGTATATGGCCCAAAATGCCTAGTTTTAGTGATCTATTACAAAAGTGGTCTACATGAACATTGTAGCTAACATATTGATGTATTTTCTACCCAAAAATCAGGCTTTAAAGCCTCGGGATGGTACCCCAAAACCATTTTAAACCCTCTGTCCAAAATCGGCTCTGCTGAGTTTTGACGGCTGACAGAACCCAATTTTTAAAATGGCCAAAACGTCTAACTTGTTTAAAATACCAACCCTTAGCTCAAAACATGAACATTGTAGCGGACTTGTTAACATAGAACATATTACACAATGGGCTCATTTGGACTTCATTTGATACCCCAAAACCGAGAACAACAGAAGCTAGTTTTTGGTAAAAATCTGGAGTAAAGGCTGAACAATTTTGTCTTAGAATAAAATGTTCACCCATTTGCCTTAGGATTGGGCCTTGGTGTTAAATATGAGAGTTGTATAAAATATTTTTATCTAAATGGTGCATAAAAATCATAGCTTGATTCTAATTCTAGATACCCCAAAACCTTGTCACCCCTTTTAATTTAATACTTGTCTTCTGGCCCTAAAATTTGTTAAGTGTATGTTTGAGTACTTATCACTATGAGACCCGCATTTATATGATGATTGATTTGAATTAGTTGATTAGTAATTTTAAGAAAACATTTGATGATTTAGAACCCATGTTATCCTATTTGAATCATATCTTGAAAATTGTAGCTTGTGCTTCACATGAGACCTTATTCTTTGCGCGTTGTACCATGAATCTTGCCATGTTAATGCCATGCTATAAATTGTTGCACTTGAGATCAATGATACACATTATGAACATTGTCACTTACATCATGTCATATTGGAGTCCATCTGTGCAAACCGTTGTTGGGATGGGCTGTGTTGAGTTTATTATTCTTGGTTCTATATCTAGGGCGTCCCTGGTTGCCATTTTTCGAAAATATTTTGGGATGTATTCCCCTTGTACACCCTGGGTGCGTCCCCCGTGCTACAAATTTGGTTTTTACACCCTGGGTTCATTCCCGGTGTTTGAAATGGTTTATGGATATTATTGGGCACCATGAGTTCGTCGCTAGCATTTGATAACTTGGATATTGGGTAATTCAGAGAGAGCCTAATTTAGCGGACCTAATCCCACTGTGGTGGTAATTCGAAGAGAGTTCAATTATGGCAGACCTAAACCCCATTGTCATGATGTTTTGAAGGGTAATTCGCCGGACCTAATCCCACTGCAGTGGTAATTCGGAGAGACAAATCGCTTCATATATGTTTGATATGACTGACTGATTGATTATTGAATATTGTTGGCCTGGAGTATGGCGCGGACCACACGCCGTTGCCATTGAGTAAAATAGCTATGGCATGAAGCCAGGTGATGTGGTTACTATTCGCAACGACGCGCGATGATGGCTTTGGTAATCAATTACCCATTAAGTCTAATCTGGTGATTCCCGGCATGGAATTCCTATTTATTAGCTGGGTGCATTTGGGTTGGGCATCTGCATTTCATGCACAACACCTCATGTACGCTTGCTTATTTACTTGTCTGCTATCTTGTCATAAATTTGCCTGTCTCCTTGACTATAAATTGTACTGGGTGTTATATGGTATGTGTTGCGGTGAATTTTGTGCCATGAGATTAGTTAGAAGGTTAGAGTGTTTTGCTTCTGGGCCTTGGCTCATGGCATTCATGCCACAGGTATGGAGGAGTTCTTGGAGAAAGTCATCTCAGAGGAGGAAGAAGAGTTTGAAGAACAGGGTAAGTTCCAAGAGCTTCTGGATTTTGCTGATGTATTATGAGGAGTCGAGACCTCTGCCTTTATGCTTATATTTAGTTCTCTCGTGCTTAGTGTAATTTTTGAAATTTCTTGGTGAAACTGCAATACTTATGTACTTTTGAACGGTTCAGAACTCGTTTATAATGTAATAGTTAACGTATGTAAATATGAATGAATAGTTAGAATATCCCTTTACTTATATTTATGTATGTCCCGACGTGCCCGGAAGACGGGGCGTCACAGTTGGTATCAGAGCTTAGGTTTAGTGAACCTTCAAGCCTTGGGTTATGAAAAACCATGTGTTCTGTCGCGTTGGAGCTCTGTAGGATGCATTGTATTCATAATAATTATCATCTATACATTATAAGAACTAAAATATTCTATGCCTGTGTCTTATAGTAAGTTGTGTTAGGACGTTACCAGGATATAAAGGAGCAAGGAATCCTCATGCGATGGATGAGTATGACCCTCGAGATCGAAGATTGGAGATTCATGCAACGGGTTATCTTATTTTAAGGCGGGTAGACTGGAGTGCGCACTAGAAGAAGTTTTAGATACCACCTCGAGAGACACCGTTAAAACCCCGCGACTTCATCCTTACAAGTCCTTTTCTCTTTTACCCCAAGCCTTGGTGTCAACTTTTTGAAGATCTTTTGTATGTTCTTCCTTCTTATATCATCAGTCCTCAATGGTACCGTCAAGTGTCATTCGTCGGTAACTCTTATGCACCCAAGTCTTGTTGATAATCCTATTCGAAATTCAATCCTAGAAAATACCCTTGTCCTCAAAGTTTTCATGCCTCGATAATGACCGATATTCGTATTTGATCCTCCTCCAATTCGAGTCATCATACTTGAACTAACTCTTCTCTTGAAGAACTCGATATCAATTCTTTGTTAAGTACCCGTTCCAAACATTCGACATTGATAAAAACCTTTGCCATTGTTCATTTCTCTAGACTATGAAACCACAGACTGTTGTAGTGATTTTGCGAATTCTTTGTGCACTCTTGAAATTCCAACCTGCGAAGTCGACTTGGATACTTAAATTGAAGTACGTTAAGCCGACGTAACTTCTGGGCAAAGTATCTAGTTAGGCTGCCCCTTTTGATATCTCCTTTATCATAATCTGATTGTATTGGATTAGCTCCAAGGACACTTGTTTAAAGTGTTGTTCATTGTCCTCCTCTTGTTTTACCTACATTTGAACCCCAAATGACCACTCAATTTGTGTCAACGGTAATTATCTTAACCGTGACCGTTTAACCTCATCCAACCTATCTTTGAACCACCTGGGTTCTGCCCTAAGATGTTCTAACCCTGCACATGCTTTTGATCGTCGACCTTCAAAATCTTGTCCAATAAATCTATGAGTAACAACGATCGTCAGGATATTACGTCATTAGGCCTTAGCGCATTCATGGGAAACTGAGACGATGTACGAAAATCTCTTAACACCTCTTCAAGCATGAAGTAGATTTCTTCATGATGTCACGGCTTAGAATATCTATCAACGTCTGCATTTAATAAAGTTTTGAAGATTGAGGCACTCGTTTACAAGAATGATTAAGTAAGGGCTTATTCAACTAACTATATCTTTTCAAAGGTCCCAACAAATAAGAACTAGGCCGTCAGCAATCCAAAGTTAGAAATGACAGCTTTACACCAAAGGATTTGCAACACCACCATATGGCACAATTCAAACTTCTCTAAGACTAGTTATAGCCGACCCACCCATCCGATAAATCGAGAAGTAACAGATTCATACCGGTAGTAAGGAAGTGAAAAATGAGAAATAGCCTCGAACTCACGATAACTTTAGTACGCTAGCAAAAGAAGTACGTTTATATAAATCGATGTTCACACCGACCTTCCCACCGAAGTGTTAGGGTCAGGATAATTGCCATCACTATCAAAGAGCGAAGAATATTGATCATAACAATGAACGTTTGGAGCCTAATGAAGAATTAACCAGCAAGTCACAATAAATCACATGATTAGATAACTACCACAACCGTACCTTTTACCATGTTCATTTTACCCTAGAATGACCAACTGCCTGAGAAAAATGATCCAGTTATTAGAAGAGACATTTAAACCTAACGTTCTAAGCACGTCAAGAACATACGATAGAGGCCAAGAGGAACAGAGCAACCTTTGGAAAGACTAGAGAGAAAATGGAAGCATATGATTATAGACTTCGTCATCAGGATTATCAAGATCACCTCAAAAGACCAGTAGCTCTTTAGTTGAACGCTTCAAAGGTTTAGGTGCCAAGGAGTTTGTGGAAACAGTGAGTCCCATTGATGCTGAGAATTGATTGAATGGTGGAGTGCGCATTGTGGACAGAACAAGTTATTCACATGGTAGATTCTTGAAGTATCAGTTTGTATTCGTTTGGCATATAAACTGTGTAACTCTTATGGAGTTGGTATTTGGTTTCCAATATGATATCGATGTGAGTCGCAAGGAAGTTGCTTTCAAAAAAAATTTTATGATGTGACTCGTTAGGGCAAGTTTGTTTAGATTGATGAGTAGATGTTGCTAGTATAGAGAAGGAATTTTCTTATGGGAACGTACGAACTCTATGTGTGAAAAATTGAAGGGTGATATAATTCTATTATTTTTGGTGGAGTTGTATAGCAGCTTAATGTGAGTACGTGGGAAGAATAAGTTTTCAGGTGAAAAGAGTGAAAGCGTAAGTGAAATTATACAAATTTATAGGTATGGTTTTTGTGATTGGCCTTGAGTGAATCAAGTGTCTTGATAAAATGTGGGTAAGATGAAATAATTAAGGTGCGAAAATGGTTTTTGATTCGATTGTGTGGCAGAAAATGTGTGAAGGGATTGAGTGATGGTGATAAGAGACTTTATAATGAGGAGTTAATATTATTCAGTTAAAGGATTGGAGAGTAGATGGTACGTATGTGAAGGAAATATGACTAGGTTGTGATTGGATTCATATGAATAAGCATATACCTGAAAAGCGTTTAGTCTGTGTGGTATGTTTTGCCTTAGTGGCGCATTAAGATCAAGTGGCGGTAGCAATCTTGATGGTCGTAAGGCTAGAGTAGTCCAACACAAAATGGTGATGTGATTTCGAGTTAATAGTCGTTAGTAGATCGGGAAGTAGTCTTCGTTGTACGTTGAATATGGTAATGAGCTGGTTTTCGATAAAGTGACAGTCTTTCTAGATAAAAGTAGAGAATGTTTGAAATCAGTTTCGATGGTGGGCTAGTTTAGAGACATATAATCGATTGTGGAAGTCGTACTCGATGTAAGTGGTGTTTTGGAGCCAACGTATTCTCAAAGATAGGCTGGGATCATGATATCATAAATTGAAAGTGCGGAAGTCAGATAAACCCAAGACTGCTTTTAGGACTAGTTACGAGTATTATAAAATTGTAGACCTGAAGGATCGGGTGGTCAAAGCTTTCTAGACCAATTTGAGATTGTGTTGATAAATGATATTCGGTTATATTCTTGGAGTGAAGAGGAACACAGGAAAGAATTGAAGATTCTTTGTAGATTGTGAGAAAACACAAGTTGTATGTAAACCTTGGTAAGTGTAAGTTTTAGTTCAATCGAGTGATGTTTTAGGTCATGTTATATCTGGAGAAGAAATTCAAATGGATCCAGCAGAAGTAGAAACAACAGTTAATGGGAAGAGATTAACAAACGTGACAGAGCTACGAATCTTGTTAGGGCTAGCTAGTTATGTGATATGATCCTTAAATATTTGGTAATAATTAGTTTAAAGTGTTAAGTAGGACAAGATAACTTTTACGCTAAGTATTGGACATATGGGCTCGACCTTATCCACACCCGCAATAAAGAACAACTCTAGTAAATCATCCATAACCTTCCATATGAAGTACATGGGCGAAATTTAGGGGACGAAATTTGTTTAAGGGGGGTAGTTTGTAACGACCCGGTACAGACCCTAGTTGTAACAACCTAGTTGATAACAACCCGTGTAAAGACCTAGTCCAAACCCTATGTGTTACTGAAAGATAGTCCATGAGACAATAAAACACGAAAGAAGTTCAGAACCCTAACTCAAATCGAAAACCCTAATTCGGCTCAGAAACCCTAAAAAGGTCCAAAACACAGGCAATAAAACCCTAGCACCCGAAGAATATCCTAACATTCTAAATGAAGTAAAAATCATTAAATAATGAATTAAAAATCAAAATTCCTCATAAATAGGGTAAAATGATGGTTTTGCCCCTAGTACAGCAAAATACCTTAAAAATCAAAATTCTGACATATGGATACCCTAAATTAAAAATTTAAGTACAATTAAGTGATAAAAGACAAAATAACATCAAAAATGCCAAAAATTCCCCTTAGTGGCCAACCACCTTGGATGATGTGCCAAAAAGTGACTTTTTTTCTTCTTTTTAACTTTAAAATGATGAGAAATGCATTAAATGAAGTATTATGGTAATCCCAAACTTGCTGACCAAGTAATATACCTAATAATATAGTTTTATAAGTCAACAAAAGTAAATAAATCATTATTAAAGTTCATATACAACAAAATAAGTCAAAAAGTCCTATATTGTCAAAATAGCTTAATTTAACTTAAAAGACTACCTCTATTTAATCAATTACTCTGAAAACTATGATAATATATAGAAATACTATATTTTTCATAAATATACAAAAATAATAAGTCTCAGTAGAAAAAGACACCAAAAAAATACATCAAATTAACTTTTAATATATTTTCTTACACAATAGGGGTACAAAAACAGAGGCAAATCCCTTGATTGATGGAAATTAGATTTTTTGTCCCCCAATCAGTCCCCTAGCTACATCTAGCTTCCCCATATCTGATTTTAGCCCACAAAAGAATCAAAT
>JAULJZ010050719.1:0-14045 GCA_032270985.1 Heliamphora pulchella
CCATTTCTCCGACCAAATCCCCAATTGCAGCAACAGTACTCCGATCCCCTTCTTCCTCCCTCTTTTCCTCCTATTTTTTCTAAAATAATTCTGAATCAAACCCACTAATTACGTCTACTTCGACAATCGTAGCCAAATCTAAAGCAATCGACTCAATAGAGCAACACGCGCACACGCACACACATACATACATATATATATATCGAGAGAGGGAGAGAGGGAGAGGGAGATCTATATTATAGAGACAGAGAGACAGAGGAAGGAGAGATTATAGAGAGAGAGAGAGAAGGGAATCCAGCGATTGGTGCTGGCATCGGGTCTTCAAAGCAGGTGGCGACCGGGTGGTGTCAGCGCCGGTGGGAGCGCAGCGGTGGATGGGTGGCTTGATTAGTGTTGCTCGCGGCTTGGCCTCGGTTGTTCTTCCTCAGTTTCGAGCTTCTTGTTTGAAGCTTAATCCTCCACTGAAGTTGTTGGGTTTGGTAGGAGTTTATTGGACTTACATATGTATATGATTATTATTATTATTATATCTCAGAGCCTCTCTAAACATTCAATCCTGGTTAGGAGAAATAAATTTGTTCTTCAACGGTTGATGCATCTTTTGGGGTTGGAGGTTGATTTTTGAGATTATTGTAGAATTAGGATAAAGAAATAAGAAGAAGAAGAAGAAGAAGGGCTGTAAAGTAAAGGGTAAAAAGGTAAAAGTATATTTTTCGTTAACGACGTTAAGTTAATAAGTTTTACAGGAGAGGACAGTGTAATTTCAGAGACCACATGGAAGATCCCTGTAATAAGTTTAAACCCCAAGGGAGGTAAGTGTAATTATCCCAAAATCTTATTTGTTATATATATAACACATAAAGATGGTTAAAATCAGAATCTTTTGTAACGTGTGTTTTTCAAAAATTATAAATTTACTTTTATTAAATGATTTTTTATAACTCTTAAAAATATTTTAAAAACTAAGTGGGTGAGAAAATTTATTCACAGATAAATTTCGCGGTCTCCATCACTAGTTTGTAGGTGGTGTAATTAATTTTGTGTGTTGGCTTCAAGGCCTTTCTCCCCATAAGACAGAATTAATTACGAAATAACTGGTACGGACCTCCTTTAGGTATAATTCTGGATAATTATTAGAATAAATCACTTCTCCATTTGAAGGGTTCATTGCGAAGCGATTGATTCGGGATTAAGTAATGGTATACATTTAGCTATAAATAAAAGTATCCTCTCTATCTGGGTCACTGTTACTATTTATAGGACCGAAACTACGTTAGTTATTTAATTTTACTCGATAAGATTTATTGTCTAGATAGTACCATTAATAGAAATTAGCCTATCTGGACAAATGCTGAATAGTAGACGACCTTCTTATCGAGGCATGCTATTTACAGTGTACTAGGCTGCTGGTGAGTTTTTTTTTTTTTTAAAATAGTAGTGGGAACCAACTTTAAAATAAAATTTAAAATTTTTACTCATCATAATTAATAGTTCTTAAATATGTGATTCTCAAGATAAAATAGCTTTCAATCCACTCACGACTATATTAAAAAAAAAACTCACGGGTCCTAATTATGTTGTCTGGAAAAGAAATCTAGATATCATTTTAACTGTCGAGAACTATAAGTTTGTGTTATCTGAGATTTATCCACCAGTACCTGATGAGGGGGCGACCGATGAGGAAACCCAAACTTATCAGAAGTGGCAGAAGGCTGATCAGATGACTCGCTGTTAAATTTTAACTTTCATGTCCAATGTATTATAGCATCAGTATTAGTCTATGTTCAGTACCTATGACATGATTATAAATCTCAGAGAGATGTTTGGAATCAAAATCGTGCCGCGGGGAGATGGCCATGAATCGCTGATGAACACAAACATGACTGAAAGCACCCCAGTTAGGGATCATATTCTGAAGATAATTAGTCTTCTGAATGAACTAGAGATCTTTGGAGCTGAGATTGACGAAAAAACCCAAGTCGATATCATACTTCAGTCGCTGCCTAATAGATTTAAGCAGTTCTACCTAAAATTATAATATGAATAAACTCAGTTTTTCCCTAGCAGAACTACTTAAAGAACTTCTAATAGCTGAGGGTATTCTTAGGAAGTTAAGTAGTGCTTTTGTTGTTGAAAAAGGTTCTTCATTCAAGCCGAAAGGCAAGAAGAAGAAAAAAGTTCAAAAACAGGAAGGCACAGGTGAAAAGACAGCTAATGGGCCTAAAGCTGGTGTGAAAAAGCCTACATAAAAGTGTTTTCACTACAACTAGACAAGGCACTAGAAGAACCAATATCCAGTTTATCTTGGAAAGCAGAACAACAAATGTAAATTTTATTCACTAGTGGTAAAAACATGTTTAGCGGTGTTATCTACAGGTACCTAATGTGTGTATAAGATAAAGGAACCTTCTTTAATGAACTAAATGTATATTTGACAGTTACTCCTAGGTCATATTAATCTGAAAAAGATAAATAGTCTGGTTGAAGATGGACCTTTGAGTTCATTAAAAGTTGAGGCACTCTCAGTCTATGAATCTTGCTTGGAGGGTAAAAAAATCAAGAGGTCGTTTTCAGCTAAAGGCTATAGAGCTAAAGACCGTTGAAACTGGTTCACTCTGACTTATGTAGACATATGACTATCCGGGGTAGATGATATTTTGAGTATTTTGTCACTTTTATTGACGATTACTCAAGGTATGTATATATTTATTTGATGCACCGTAATTCTGAATACTTTAAAAAATTCAAAATATTTAAGGCGAAAGCGGAGAAACGTCTGAAAAAATGTATCAAGTCACTACGGTCTAACCGTGGTGGCGAATACCTCTTTGGAGAGTTTAGGGATCATTTATCAGATGAGGGGATTACATTTCAGTTGACTGCACCAGGCACTCCACAGTAGAATAGTGTAGCAAAAAGAAGGAATAGGACTCTTATGAAAATAGTTAGATCTATGATTAGTTATTCGGACTTATCCGATTCATTTTAGAAATTTGCATTAGAAACAGAAGCTTACATTTTAAACTTAGTACATTCTAAGTCAGTACCAACTACTTTCATAGAATTGTGGACCGAACGCAAGCCTAGTTTATGATATATTTGGATTTGGGGGTGTTAAGCACCCGTGCAAAAATGGAACACGGATAAATTGGAATAGAGAACGAAAGTCTGTTTTTTTGTTGGATATCCCAAGAGAATGAAGGATGGTTTATATTATAATCTTAAGGATCAGAATTCATTATCAATACCAATGCCCGATTCTTGGAAGAGAATTATGTAATGGACCAAAAGCCCAATAATAGAAATGTTCTGAAAGAGTTGGGAGGAAATACTAGTCGTACAGGAGAAGCGCCACGAAAAAGTGTCATCGATATCCAATTGTCTTGTCGTAGTGGGAGAATTATCAGAACATGTGTAGATTCTGAACCAGATTAGGGTACAAATTAGTATAATGTGTCACTACTAGTACACAGATGCAGGTAGTGTCTTGTCGTAGTGGGAGGATGGTTCGTTAACCTGATCAGTTTATGTTCTTGGGAGAGTTTTTTAACGGTATCCCAAAAGAACTGAATACCAAAACATACGACTACAGTGAAGCACTCTAAGATAAATATACAGAGTATAGCAAAGGGCTATGAATTCAGAAATGGAGTCTATGTACTCTAATTTGGTTTGAAAACTTGTAGATCCACCCGAATTAATAAAATACATCGAATGCGAGTGAATCTATAAGAAGAATAAAGGAGCAGACGAAAAAGTGGAGACCTTTAAAGCTAGACTTGTTGCAAAAATATTTACTCAAAAAAAAGGGGATTGATTATAAAGAGACCTTTTCGCCGATAGTCATGTTTAAGTCTATCTGAATTTTTTTATCCTTTGTGTTTTATTTTGATTACGAGATTTGGCAAATGGATGTCAAGACATCTTTCCTTAACAGAAGTCTTGACGAGTGTATCTATATGGTACAACCAGACAGTTTTATAGCAAAGTTCCAAGAGCACATGTTATACAAGTTTAAGAGATTCATTTATAGACTTAAATAGGCATCTGCGTCTTGAAATACTCCGTTTGATCAAGCCATTAAGTCTTATAATTTTAATCAAAATCCTGACGAGTCCTGTGTGTACAAGAAGCGTAATGAAAGCGTGGTGGTGTTTCTAATACTTTACGTGGATTGAAAATGATGTGGGGGTATTATCTTCAGTGAAGGTATAATTATCTGGTTAGTTCAATTTGAAAAGACTTATGAGAAGCCAGTCACATTCTTGGAATCAAACTTATGTAAGATTAGAAACAGAAGATATTGGGCTTATCACAAGCTACTTATATCGTTACAGTCCTTACTTGTTTTAGCATGTGGGATACCAAGAAAGGGTTTCTTCCTTTCAAGAATAGAATCACTCTATCCAAGGATCAGTGTCCTAAGATACTTGATGAGATAGAGAAGATAAAAACAGTTCCTTATGCTTCAGCAATAAGAAGCCTTATATATGCTATGATTTGTACTAGACCCGACATCTATTTTGTTGTTGGCATGGTTAGCAAATATCAGTCTAATCTAGGGCAGACCATTGGACAACGGTAAAGTATATATTCAAGTACCTAAAAAGGATTAGAGATTATATATTTATTTATCAGGTAGATAGTATAATACCTTTTGGGTACATGGACTCGGATTTTCAATCAGATAAAGATTCCTAAAAGTCTACCTCAAAATATGTATTTACCTTGGAAAGTAGAGCACATCGAGTGTAAATATCACATAATATAAGAGATCGTACAAAGAGGTGATATAATTATGACCAAGATTGCATCAGTAAACAATCTTACAAATCTTTTTACAAAGAACTTACCAGTTAAAATTTTTTACAATCATATAGAGGATATGGGAGTCAAATGTATGGCAGTATGATTTTGAGTATAAGCGGAATTTTACTAGGATTGTATACTAAAAATCATAGTTTTGATTTTAGTATTTAATTTTATTTTTTTAATAAAATTAGTTTTTTCATTTCGTGAGAATCTTAATGAGTTATGTATGCGTTTCATTATTTACTTAATGTTATACATGAGTTTTTTTATTCTACATAGTATTTAATTTAGTGTGTAGAGTTCGACTTACACACAGAAGACTAAATTATCGATTCTTATATAATATAAGTTTTTGGTTTACAATCTCAGATGAAATTGGACATACATTCGGTATGACTGTAGTACAATATTTTAGTAGGTCTATCTTGATTACCGAAAATGGTAATTATTTCGACAATTGTTCTGACTAATTATGCTAGTACACTTTGTGTGTATTGAATATGACCAAGTTAGGGTAATTAATTTTTTAATAACTATACAAATAAATTTACACTACATGGTTATTATGAGTGGTTATACGCTTAATCCCAAAATAATTATTAGACACATTTAATATTCGTTATTTTGATTTATTAGATGGTCCAATCTTTTATGGGTCTAGAATCCCGGTGAGTTGAATAACGATATTAATTATATAATGAATATTAATTATTAACAGAATCTACGTCCCAAAATATCGGGATTGATGATATCCCCTTGAGAAAACTTATAAGTTTTGATCGAGTCAAACTCTACAGATGAATTTTCTAATCCAGCAGTCAAATAAGTTAAGCGAAAGGTATTAAGAATTTTTTGAAAAAACCGATTAAATATAACTGTCAGTAATTTAATTTAATCGGTGGTTATCTGTAATCTTATCATGAGGAGAATAAATAAGCATTTAATAAAAGGAGCTCGAATACGACGATTTTGAGAATAAGGCTGGGAGTGCAATTATAATTCTTTAGTGAAATAAATTATAATTTATGTTTTTATGAAATTACTTATGGGTTGAGGTAGAATTTCATAATTATATTAGAAACGTATTTTTTATTTACTCTACAGGTTTATGTTGTAATCTATTTAAATATAGTTATAAACTCCGACGCCATAATTAATATTATTCAGTCAACTAACAAGGAGGTTAGGATTTTCACATTCTCTAAAACCTAAGTCTAGTCGGTACGGGTTTTGAAGAACACAAAGAACGTAGCCTACACTACGATCAAGTTCTAGCATTCGAGAATATAGCAGAAGGCGTGTGTTGGAGATTTGACTTCTAGTTAAAAATCACGGCGGAGTGTTGACTGAAGTTTCTTGCAGTAACTGGAATCAATCGAACCAGATTTTAAAAGGTATAATCCTAAACTAACTTTGGAAGTATTACCGGATTTTAATTTTGATTGTTCGATATCTAAAAAATTTAATCTGGACCCTGTTTCGGCACTTGCCCGTCTGAATGATTTTTGACTAAAATCATAAATATAATCTTAGGATCTTGTTAGTTTGGCCCAATAGAATCCCCACCAAGTATCAAAATCTAGCGTGGAGTTTGAAATTTCATCAAAGGCTGAATGATGAAAAGATTTCTTCAAAGTAGGAAATATACGGCTTACAAACTCGACTTCTACCATGTCGAGGATCGAACAACCTCAAAATGAATCATTCTGTGATTCTATTGGAGGAAGAGGAACCATCCGAGTCATGCCAAATTGCCTAGAAATTGGGTAGGATTGAAGAATACGACCCCATGTTTATTATTGTTGGGGATGAAGCACAAATTGTAAGGCAGGTCGCGTGAGATGAGAAAACTGGCCCAAACATCCCTTTACTCTTTGTGGTTATCTTAGAGGTCGACCGTAGGTGTTTGAAGCCAAGAGAGGAAGAGAGATTTGAGGAACGGGAACTATGAGCGCGTAGGGATAGTTACCGAACCCTTATAAAAATATGTGAAACATTCATTAAAGGTGTGTGGTTTGGGCTCAAAGGACAAGAGTGTGAGCCCTTTAAAATGGCGGTTAATAGGATAAGAAGGGAAAAAAATAGAAAAGTAGCTCCACAGCTGTAGACACCCCAATTTGACCCCACCAATCTTAGGTGAATTCGATGATGAAAACAGCTAGAATAGTGCTTCAGTTCGATCCTCGGGAAGAGATCTAAGCTCGGTAATTGAACCCGACCATCAAAAACCATCATAAATCTTCAAAACCAATGAAGTTGTACCAAACCGCCGATAACTTGTTGCTTAAGTCATTGCCAGAAGTGGCGACCGTCATGTTCATTATGGCGATCGCCAATAGAACCTTGTGGAACCTTTTCCAACATGGCGACCGCCAACTCAAGTTGTGGCGGCCGCCAACTCCAAATGGCCTGATGTGTCTAAAAATGTGCCAACATCACATTGGTTGAAGAACTCTATAAATACCGTACTTCTGGTACGTTTTCAAGGACGAGAAATAAGTGAGAGGTTTTGAGAGAGAAACTCTGCCGAGACGCCGAGAAATTTTGAGCCCCGACGCCGAAGACTTACTGAATTACCGAGATCCGAGCCTCTGACACCCATTTCGAAGCCTTGCTTGGATCATCACCCGATGATTAGACCACCGAGGCACATTTCCTAACTTGAGGATTCCCTGGTAATCTAGGTACCTTGTTTGGACCCTCGATATTTCTAGCTTCATTCCTTCTCTTTTGGAGTGATCGGGTTAAATTCAATTTCAATTCGCGCATTTCTTTCATTCGCATAGTTAACCTTATTTCTTATTTAATTTGTTTTATTTAGCTTAGTATTCTTAATTAATTGTTTAGTTCACACACCCACACTAAGCACATTGTCTTTTTCTTTAATTTATTCATTAAGATAGTGCTAACATAAATTAGCAATACGACTGATAATGTTGTTATTGTTATAATTCAAGCACTTACATAAAAATGGTTGTAATTATCAATATTACATCTATTTAAATTCTAGTATATTATTTCTTTTCTTCTTCTTTCTTTTTATATTAATTTAATGTTCTAACATTTAATTTTCTTTTCTCTTTATTTAATTTTCTTTTCTCTTTATTTAATTAGTTTAATTTATTTTATTAGCATTCTATTTTATTTTCTTCTCTTTTCTTGTAACATTAGTTTAGTGCTCAATTTTATCTTTTTTTTAGCATAATATTCCTTTCCTAACTTTTATTTCTTTTCCTTTTTCCTTCAATTGTAGTGTAATTTTCTTCCATAACATTTATTTTTCTTTTTCTTTTCTTTTGTGTTCTTTTACCATTAACTTTAAATCTCCTTATAATATTCTATTTTCTTTTTTCTTTTAGTATTAATTTAATTAGCGTTTCTTTTCTCTTAATTTTAGTATTTAGTATAAAGCATCATTTTTTTTTCTTTTTCTATAACTTTAATTTTTCATAATGCTTATTTTTCTTTCATGTCATTAAACCAATAAAATCACCAAAAATCTTCTAATAATTGAAACTCATTTGCTCATTTTATTTTTCTCTCCTTTTGTTTTATTCAAAAAATATAAAATGTAAACAATAAGATTTTCTTTTAAGTAGTCTAAACAAGCATTTTTTAACATTTTATTTTGGCTTGTAAACTTTCTTTTACTTCTTTTTCTTCAAATTAAAGTTTCAAATATTTGCTTGTTAATACATAAAATATTTGTTATTAGATTTTATTATTTTTGTTAGTTTTTTTTTAACATAAGACTTTTACAAGCTTTTAGATAATTTGATAATATGCATATTGTACATATTAGTTTAGGGTTTGATTACTTTATTTCAAAATGGTGTAATTCACTTTTGTGCAATATATGTTTAGATAATTTTAACAACTTAGCATGCTTGTTATTTTAACCAATTCATGTTAGTTTAGGTTGTTTAAACAATATTGTATGAGGATGTGTTTTATGTATCCTTTACATAGAAATTGCATGCCATAGGATTTAGAATTTTTTTTTTGACATTTATTTATTTTGGAGTGTTACGTACATATTTTATGTATTTCTATACTTGGTTTTGAATGTTCTCTCTTCACCCACATTTTCTTTATTTGCATGCATTTGAGAAATTCTATTAAAGAACCAATGATGATTAGTAGAGGCCAACCTTATGGTTGGGCGAACGGAGTGCCTAACACCTTCCCCGATTCGTACTTTAGCCACCGAACCCTCTTTCTCTGGTTAACGTTTTAAAAATCAGTAACCAATTTTGTTTTTCTTAGTTTTTCTCAAAAACTAAGTGGCGACTCTATTTTTAATAAAAGGGGTTTTCAAAATTTAGTTTTCAAGATTTTAAAAGATTTTTCTAAACATTATTTGAATTCCTTATTTTTGAACATTTTTCAAAATGACCCCCAAATTCTAAAGCCACAGTATTTTCTGGTGGCTCCACTGCGGACTGATTTTTAAAATCAAATAAAAGGACTAGACTTGAAAACATCATTGGTTCTTAACAAAATTTCTCATTTGCATTTTCGCATGCATATGCATTGTTCTTCAAAAACCCCCTGCCCGATCGACCTGATGCCCCAAACGTTCATCCGTTTCGAGAATTGTTGGGAAGATGGGCAACCCTTGCTGACTGTACGCTATCATAGGTGCAGTAAAAGAGTTCGGGCGTACTGTTTGACCATGTTATGCATGGGAGGTATATACCCAGCTCTATTCAGAAGGTACCCTTTTCAATTGACCAAAATTGGCCTTTTGCATATAGTGAACTTAGAACCCCCCAATTAGGTGTTGCTAACCCTAGCAGGATTATACATTTTTTTTATTGTAAGTTTGGTTTGTATATTGTTAGGATTATTTTGATCAAGTTTAGGCTAGTTCTTTCTCCGGATTCGGCCTGAGTTTTCTGTTATCTTTTTCCTAGGCTAGCTTTTCTTTCAGGTTCTTACCCGGGTTTAGTTTTTCACCACATTCAGTCTTCACACCATAGTCTTTTTCTCGGGGTCATGCCCGTGTTTTGTTCTAAAGCCTCTAGGGTAGTTTCTCTCTCCTTTGGGTTTTTTCTGGGTCGTTGGTTTTCTCCGCTTTTGTTTAGACTCGCTTCTTTCGAACCCTTGCCTTACCCATGTGAGCTAGTCTTATTATCTTGCCAGGGTGCTGCCCATTTTTTTTTCTCTAGAAACCTAGATTGAACCGGTCTTTTGAGGTTTAGAACTTCTTCCCCCCACCGAAGTGCTATCTGTTTAGATAAACTCTCCCTCTAGAAGTTGGTTAAATCTTCTCCTTAGCCGTCATCCTGGGTTATTCTGTTGTTATGCTGCCAGTATGAGCTCGACAGGAGCATTGCTTATCTGTTCATGATTTGCTATTTTGGGTATTCAAGATATGTGCTGTCTGTTGTCAGAATTTTATTCGAGGAGTATCTGATATGGGTCATTCTGCTTTTAGAAATTCAGGTTTCTCTGTGGGATTACCATTGGGCCGAGGAAAGTACGGTCAACATGTGTCTGGAAAAGATCAGTGTCAGGAAGACTTTGTAGGATATCTGAACAGCCGACTGAGTCAGCTGGAATGGCAAAAAATGAGATGAATTTGGTAGCCCTAATGAGGGTAATTACTGATATACAGAGAGCCATAAAGCAACAGACCTAGGCTCAAGTGCAATGTCAGGCACAGATTCAGACAATTCAGGCCCGTATTCCTGTTGCGAATGGACAACCAGATGAGACAAACGAGAATGGAGAGGACTTTTGGGATGACAATCAAGTTCCCAATGGACCACAAGTCGTTCCACCACCACCACGGAACCCTCGACAGGTGATGGTTAAGGAGAAAAATACCGCTCAGTCCAAAGAATCCGCATTAGTTGAGAAAATTGACCGGATGGAGAAGGTTCTTAGAAAGGCAAAAGAAATCGAAGAATATATGCTCGATGTAGGGGGACTCTGCCTGTTTTCAGATGCCAAGCTCCCGGATAAGTTTAAAATGCCCAACATGGAAAAATTCGACGGAATTGGAGATCCCAAAATTCATCTCCGAATGTACGTCGGTACCCTGTCGCCAATGAAAATTGATGACCAGTTGAAAGCCCAGCTCTTCCACCGATCTCTTTCTGGGGCAGCTCAGAAATGGTTCCTCTCCCTTGATGTAGCAAAGACCATAACTTTGGAGGACATAGTTACAGCGTTCGTCAGCCAGTACAGTTATAATGTTCAGTTAGATGTAACTACTCGTGAGTAAGAGACCACTCGCCAAGAAAATAGAGAGTCTTTTGTTGATTTCTTGACCCGCTGGAGGGGTACGGCAGCTAAGACGACAAACCGACCTTCTGAAAAGGAGCAAGTAAGGATGGTAGTAAAGAACCTGCAGTCTCTGTTGAAGCGTTACTTGATCACGCAGCCACTCTCCACGTTCGAGCAATTGTTTGACGCCGGGGTCCAATAGAGGATGCAATCCAGTCTAGGAATATTGAAAAAGTCGAGCCGAGCTAGAAACCACTAAGAAGGACCTTCCCTACAACCAACCAAAATCAATTCGCTGCTCGCTCAGGTGAGGTGAACCTTTTGAATCCTTCCACCCATCCAACGAACAACCTTCAGCAGTTAGACAATGGCCAACAACAACAAAAGCCGAGAAGGGTCTTTCCCCCCCTCAATATCTCTTTGTCAACCGTCTTGAGACTCCGGCACGAGATCTAAAACCTCATTGACAACAAGGTGATCCCACCACCATCTGTCACCCCAAATCCGAATGTCACTACGAACCCACTGCCGAATCATGCCAAGCAGGCTGGGGTAAATTACATGTCTCTAGGGGAATTAGAGGATCCGAGTCAGCACATCTGTTTAGCACACCTACCACGCCCTCATGTTTCAATAATCGAGGATCGGACAGCATGCTCGTTCACGATGATTAGAAACAGTCGAGACAGGATGGAAGAATGAAATGATAATGGCTGTGAATGGTATCGACCGCTAATCCAAGTCTACCAACAAGAGGAGAAGCGCAACGAAGAAGATGACTGGCCATTAGATTATCCGGCCCGACCCTATGGATTCGGCCACGTACTTGATGGAATCACCCTTCCCCAACTTTTTGAGGAAGAGGTACATGTCGACAAAATGCAGCCCTATTGGCTGGTAAGGGTTGTGCTAAAGTTAGACGGGGCCGAGTGGACCGACTTCTAGGCCGCTCGTGAACAGCAAGTGAATTTTATTGAAGAGGACATTTGAAAAGAAATCGATAACACATGGGCTATTGAAGATGACAAGAAAAGAAGGAAAATGGCAGCATTAGTGACTTAAATGATTTGTGGGCATTCGAAAGCCCTTTGCACGTAAACGAAGTAAGACAGACTGATAATGTGATGCGAGGGTTATAGGTTCCCGAAGACGGCGCGGAACACCTAACTAGAAGTTGACGATATTTTAAGCCAGCTCAGCTAGAGAAGGGATAGCCAAGTGGAAAAGGAAAAGAAACAGAGCAAGAGGAGGAAGATGATGCTGTATTAAGACAGTTAAAAAAGATGCAAGCCAACATCAGCATTTGGGGGCTGCTGATGGCCTCGCACAAACACAGGCAAGCTGTGCTGAAGGTTTTGAATAAAGCCAGCGTTTCGATAGAGGCCACCCCGGAGCAATTGATTGGACTGATTCTGTCGACGGTTGAACCAAAAGTCATTGCTTTCTCTGATAAGGATTTGCTCGCTAAAGGAAAAAGTCATAACAAGCCGCTTTACAACACTGTCAAGTGCCTAGAAAAATGGGTCCCAATAACCCTCATTGATAATGGGTATGTCTTGAACGTTTTTCTATTGAGAATGGCCGTATGTTTACGGATGAGGCCAGATCAGTTCACTCCCTACAATCAAGAGGTATGAGCCTACGACAACACAAGAAGGGGCGTACTAGGACTGGTGTCGTTCGCCGTTTCAATAGGACCTCTGGAAACGTCAGTTGAGTTTCACGTGTTGGATGTGCCGGCCTCCTTCAACCTGCTGCTGGGTAGGCCATGGCTACATGACCCAAGTGTCTAAACAGTACCGTCTACCCTTCACCAAAAACTAAAATCGATAAAGAACGGGGCAATTTTAACTATCCACGGAGAGAATAGTATTCACCCCCCGAAAGGAGGTGAGGGCGCGACTCTGTTAGAAGTTCAGCATGGCGAAGATGATGCGTTGCTCTGTGGATTTCAGTTCGATGAAACACAGGCTGTTCAGACGCTGATGAATGAAGAAGAAAGGTATGTCAACCCACGAGCTTTAATGATGATGAAAAAAATGTCCTTCTTCCCTGGCATGGGATTGGGACGTAAACTGTAGGGAATTCCAGAACCCATTCAGGTATTGCCGACTTTGCACCGTTTTGGTCTTGGGTATGAGCTAACGGAAGAAGATTTGGAAGGGCCTAGAAGGGGATGAAAGGCCAATTATTTTGGGACGCTCAATGGGTACTTCATCAAGGAAGGGGAAGATTTGCCGTATTGTGGCTTTTCGGAGCCGTGGATCGACGAAGAGACCAATCAAAAGCTGTCGGGGTTGGAGATCTTTTTCAGCCACCAGCTGTCTGACAAGAAAGAGGAAGAAACAATGGAAGAAGAGAAGGAAGAAAAGAAGGTTCAGGAAGAAGATTGGGCTGACAAACTCGACGGTACCGATCTAGGATTACTATTTAATGAAAAGATGGCTCAGCTACGAATTACTGATCAGGGCTGCTTCATGTTGGATTTCGACGCACCAGCCGATTGCACCAAGCTTACCATCGACGCGGTTGCAAAAGAGGTGAAGAATTGGACCATCAAGTTTGATAATGTACATATTGTCTATCCTGAGTCCGGGATTAAGTCGGAGTCTGTAGTCGAGGGCACATCTGTTGGTGCTCCTCTCCATGCTTTTGCCATCGAGTTTGTAATTTCCATTGTTCTTAATGAAATAAACGAAGTTTCTAGTTACTCTGCTTTATTTGATTTATTTTATACGCTTTCTGACGATTTTAAATTCGACGGGAATATCCCCGAAGAAATAAAACTTTTAATAAAAAGAGAAGAAGAAATGCTTGCCCAACTAATAATTGAAGAAACTTTTTCAATAAATCTGGATAATAAAACTAACCCGCTAAATGTTCAAATTGGTTCTTCTTTATCCTTATTTAAAAAAGAACAATTAATAACTTTATTAAAAGAATTCAAAGATGTATTTGCATGGTCTTACGAGGATATGTCCGGAATTGATCCTGACATT
>JAULJZ010050740.1:0-14042 GCA_032270985.1 Heliamphora pulchella
TTTCATTTTAGAAATATAAAATATTATCCATTTAAAACCATTTATTCTTAGAAAATGAATTATGAAAATCATCAAAAATAAATTAAAAAGCTCTTGGACTAACAACATTCCATTCAAAACACAGTATTTTCCAAGTTACCTTTAACATACATACAAAAAAATTTGACATAGTGTTTTCACAGGTGGGTACCGCGTCTCTTTCTTGACACGACCAAGACCACGTGTGTGCAAAGTTTTTTAGCTTTGAATGGCTGGATCATGCATAATGCAGTGTCTATGGGGCCCACGTGCAGCTCGTGAGTAGTGTATGGAGCTCCACTGGCTGGTGAGTCATGGTGGGTTCCATTTGGATATTGTGATTATTTTTATGTTGATAAGGTAATTGTGATTGATAAATGGGAGATGTTGTTGAACTTGTGGGACCCGTGGGATGGTTTCGATGTTCAAATTAATTCCCCACACAACACTTGCAGTTGGGCAAGTGTGAGCTAGGCCACTATTTGGCTGCTTTACGGCTTCATGTTATTAATAGCATATGGGTCCTTGGGGGTCCAGAATATTGAATATTTGTGTTGGGACCTGCCTTCTTTTGGTGTGGATCTTTAGTGGTTCTTTGAGTAGGGATGTAGCTGTTGGTCTACTTCGTCTGGATTCGATGGTAGAGTTCCCTTTGGGATGGCCCAGGGTTCTCTTTACTGGATTCTCCGGGGATATTCTGCTTATTGCTTTGCTTACTTGTTGGGATCTCCCACCGCTTCTGTTCAGCGACCTTATGCACAGGGGATGTTAGGCTTTGCGTTGGCAAAATTTCAGTTGAAGTTTCTAGAGCTAATCTGTTTGTTGCTTCCTCTTGGCTGGCTAGGGGCTCATATACCTCTAGCACTTTACTCTTAGACCTCTATTGGTTCCCCTTAGGTTATCATTTTTTAATTTATGGAACTCACTTTGGTACAGACTTATTTCTTCACTTCAGCGGGGTGATCTAGACTCTCTCTTTCCCTCCCTAGTTGAGGAATGTGACTATCACAAAGAGATTGAGTTTACCTTCTTAGGTTTTGGGATTTGCTCTTCACCTTAGTCAGATCCTTGGTGTCCAATGGTTAGAGACTTTCAAGGAGCTAAGCTTCAGTAGGTTTTAAGTACCTTTCGGGTTTGGATGACCAGTTTTACTTGCTAGATCCCTTATTTTCTCTTGTTTATGTCTGAATTTTGGAGCCTATTACCCTTTGTGGGAGCCAATCTTCAGTAGGGATTAGGAGTTTGTTAGTTTTTTTGGCATGATTATTGGTTTTATCCTCTATTTGTATGGTGGTGCTTTCCTATCCGTGCAGGTTGTGCGCGGACTTGTAGCTAGATTTTTTTTCTATCCACGCGAGTTGTTCGTGGAATATGCTTTGTTGTTAGCTTTCCCCCACTTTAAGCAGGGGTTTGGTTTTATTTGTTGAATATGTGTAGGACGTAGGTTCCTAGTAGTACTCATGTAATTTCCTGGGGTATGCCCCTTGTAATAATGTAATTTTTTTTTCTTTTCTTTTATGTTATAATTAATTACCAAAAAGGAAAAAAAACTTTGACACAACTTCATCCAAAACATGAGTTACATTCTCTCAATTACACTAGAACTTAAAAACAACATTTACATTTTTATCAAACACGTTATCTTCCAAAACCAAAATAAAAAGCTAACATTCATCTTCTTCTCCAATTCTTCGCTTCCATCAATCCTTCAATTCTTAATCTCCTTTAGGATAGTCTTATCCTGTAAAAGTTTCATTCAATAACCATGAGCTGAAACTTGTATAATAACAACTAAAAAAAAGTATAATGCATGATTTGTGAGGTATGAGAAAAATGCAACTATTCACATATTAATCCATTTAATTCACTCATCCACCTGTTGTGTTTAGTTTAACCGAGATTCATCAATATTTATCATCTTTAGGATTTCATTCTTCGAGACTTTCATTATCTCATGTCATCTCAACATCAAACTGATGTTGGGTGTAACTTATAGAAACTCCTCCATATTCCTTCAACATGCTACACGAAGACGTTGGGTAATAGATAACTCTATAACTAACCTTGACAATCAACACATCCACGTTTTGGGGCTAACCCGAGGGCACGTGGTTCCCTATCCACATTTCGGGAGCTAACCTGTGGGCACGTGATTTCTTTCACAATTGAACTCCTTGTTCACAAACTATACACATTTATTTCATTCTCATGAATTTCCAAAAAAAAAAAATCAACTTATTCAACCATCCGTTACAAATTTCTTATTCTATATCATGTTATCAACTACTCATATCTTGAACTCATGAATAAAATTAGAATTTTCATAGGAACACATTTCAAAACCACAAAATACAATATTTCTCATGCTCAATTATTCTTCTCATGCTCACTTGTTCATAAGATTTTCACCACACATGATTTTAATTTCACATTTTGCAAATCATAATTGAACGCACCCCAAAACATAACAAAAATTTCTAACTTTTCCTCAAATCTAGAGTTAGTTAAATCTCATGCAAAGCTTATAAATTTCAACCCATATCAATAAAAAGACACTTAATCTAGTCGAGATACGACCTCAATGTGTGACAACGCCTTAAATTTTGCCACACTCCACTTAGCTAGGGTTTCGGCACCCTTGACGTTCCCCTTTGATGATCAAACTTAATTTCCTTGTTTGTGGTTCTTGATTCTCCTTTGATAGCTTCCAAATGTAGCCTAGCTTCACCAATTTAAGTGAACAAAAGTTAGGGTTTTGGCGGTGGTGGGATTTCCCTTAAATCTCCGAAGAGAATAAGTGAAGAGTGAGGGTGGCGTGGATGAAGGTTGGGGGTGGGACCCTCGCCTTTTGTCTATCTCTCTCTCCCTCTCTCTCTCTCTCTATATATATATATATAAATTCTAAAATAGCCCAAGAGCCATGTTTAGCTTGCTTATTATGATTTTTTCCTTTTTCTTTCTAAATTTAACTCCCATGGCCCACTTCCAATCGAATTTAATACCATAATATTTTATATCATGGTCCACATCTACAACTCAATTTTAGTCCCATATCTCGAGATTTTAAATTAATAAGCTATACTTATTCTCAAGTTTTCTTCATGAACCATATCCAGAAATTTAATTAAAATAATTAGCCAAAATTTAAAAACGTACCGGGTCACTACAAAAATAGGGCATTTGTTGATAAGATCTCGAACCAGTGGGCGCTCGAGCGGTGGAAGGGCCCGCTCGATCGGCCACATGGCAGAAAGTTAGAATAGCTAACTGGCCTTTTAAAACTAATATTCTAACCGTGAAGTTATGATTTTAAGAAATTAATCCTTTTTTTTATAAACAAAAAATCCCTCTTTTATTCCTGAAATCAAGTTTTGAACTCAAACCAATGATTTTAAGTAAGGATTGTCAATTGAGTGGCCTTCTATATCATACCATCTAGGGTTGGTTCATAGGCCCCTGGGTTTGGGGCTTTACAAAATGGTATCAGATCTCTAGGTTCGAATACCTAGGAACTGTAGGTGTTGATTTATGTTTAATGTGAATTGTTGGATTGATAGAGGCACCACTACACGACATGAATTGCTTGCTTGCATGGGAACGCAGAAAAATTATTTGCGTGTGCTTTGTGTTTGTATCGGCATGGAGAGCTAGGTCTCGGGGTGATATGGCATGCCGTTAGCCATCCAGTTAACTACTTTGGGATTCCAAATAGAAAAGCATTTGGCAGATGCTCTTTCTATGAGAACTCTGAATTAGTTATCCAGATTGTTATGTTAACCCTGAGGCTTTCCCTTGGTATGTGATTATGTGTTGGTATGACCAAGTTTGAGTATGGTTAAGTACATTTGTTGAATTTTCTTTCGGAGAGGGGATAATATGTTTTCGAATTGTGTATTGATGATTCTTTTTTTCTTCGTATAGTGATGCCTCCTAGACAAAGAAGAGGTAGAGGTCGAGGTCGCGATCGCGATTGCTGTCATAGCCGAGGGCGCGTTGATGCGCTGGTTCCTAAAGGAGGGGATGTTAATACCTCGCAAGAACAAGCTGGTGGTGTAAATGTTACAGAAGAGATACTGAACACGTTGAGACCATAGTTGAGAGACTAATCGAGGAGGGGTGAGGAATCCTAAACCAAGGGTTGCCTTAATGATGAGGGAGTTTCAACGATTGAATCCTCTTACTTATGCAAGGGAGCTTAATCCGAAGATAGAAACAGAGTGGCAGGAAGTGACCACAAGAATTCTAGATACTTTACAGATAATGGAGGATGATCTTAGGGTTAGTTTAGCAACTTTTCAACTTCGGGGGGACGTAAAACGAATGGTGGATGCTTGCTAAGAAAATGGCCTACTATATGGGAGAAGGTGGCGGCATTAAGAATCAGGGTCTTTTTAGAGTTGGTTGAGGTAGCAATGACAGTAGAGAATACATTGGCTGATAATCGAAGAATTAGGGAAAGCAGATCACAATTAGTAGCTATGACTACACAATCTGTGGGACGACCATTTAAAAGGTAGAGATAGGGACAGGGCGATACTAGTTTGTTACCACAGGGATCCTATTAGGCCCAGCATTTTGCTCCCACACCATCAGTGGTTTCTACTGCTCGTCCTGAGCGTAGAGAGTTCACGTGTTTTGCATGTGGGTAATTAGGGCATAAAGTCAGGGATTGCCCACAGAAAGGACAGGTGCAAGGGCAAAAGCAGGGACGACAGCAGGCCCAATTCCAAGGCCAGTCTCAGGAAAAAAGACCCTTTAGATGTTTTTAATGTGGTCAAGAAGCGTATCTTCAGCGTGAATGCCCATAAGGAGGAACTATCTGAGGCCCTTCTAGTACTTGACCCGCCTAGCAGCATATATATAGTCAGTCACCATACTAGATAGAGGCACCGATATCTTGAGCTCCTAGGGAGATGACATCTGCACAGTCGGTACGCCAACCATCAAGTAGAGGAAAGGGACAGACCTCTAGAGTCTAAGGACGGCTTTATGTGTTAGTAGAGACAGGTACTTCATCGACTCCCATCGTACCCAAGACTACTATTAGTACTCCTGTGATCAGAGGTACTCTACTAGTTTTTAGTTCACGGGCTCATGTATTGTTTGACACTAGCGCATCACACTCTTTTATACTATCTTCGTTTGCATCTGTTTTGGGTCTATAAATCGACATGTTGAACACTGTCTTAAATGTTGAAACACCTATTGGAAAAAGTGTGATATTGAAGCGTATTTATAGATCATGTGAAATAGAGATAGCTGACTACCGTCTCCTTTTCAATTTATTATGCTGGATATGTTGGGGTTTGATGTCATTCTTGGGATGTATTGGCTGACAACCTTTCACGCATTCATCGATTGTGATTGATGAAGAATCTTTTTGTGTACTCTCGATGGAGACTCTTTCTTTTATGTGAGTGATAGAGATGACAACTTGGTACCTCGAATTTGTGACATGAGAGGTTCAGTGAGTGTGCATTTGATGACTCTTCGATTCGAGTAGAATTTTCTTTAGTAGTGAATGAGTTTTCAGATGTATTTCTTGAAAAATTATTCGAGTTACCGCCTCATAGAGACGTAGAATTCTCTATTGAACTTGTATGGGGAACCGCTCTGATATCTATACCATCATATTGCTTCATTTCGATAGAGTTGCAGGAATTAAAGATTCAATTGCAGGAATAGTTAGACAAGGGCTTCATCTACCCTAGTGTTTAACCGTAGGGGGCTCTGACTTTATTTGTAAAAAAAAAAAGTTAGTTCGTTATGATTGTGCATTGACTATAGAAAGCTAAACCAAGTGACAATAAAGAATAAGTACCCGATGCCTATAATTGACGATCTCTTTGACCAATTGAAGGGTTGGACGTGTTTCTCAAAGATTGACCTAAGGTCAGGGTATTATCAATTGAGGGTTCGAGAGGGGGACATCCCTAAGACAGCATTTCAGACCCGTTACGATCACTACAAATTTTTGGTGATGCCGTTCGGCTTGACAAATGCCCCGACAAAATTTATAAATCTGATGAACCGTATCTTTTGACCTTACCTTGATCAGTTTGTGGCTGTTTTTGTAGATGACATATTAATCTATTCACCAACCAAAAACGCCCACGAAGAGCACTTGCGTGTGGCGCTTCATCTCTTGAGAGAGCATAAACTTTATGCCAAGTATGAAAAATGTGAATTTTGGCATTCGAAGGTGAAATTTTTGGGGTGTATCGAAGGATGGAGTGGCTATTGATTCATCAAAAGTTAAAGCAGTGCAGAATTGGGAAAGACCAGGGAACATGTTCAAAATCAGAAGTTTCTTGAGACTTGCCGATTATTATCGTCGTTTTGTGAAAGATTTCTCCCGATTAGCTGCACCAATGACCCGACTACCCAAAAGGGGGTTAAATTCACGTGGAATGATGCATGTGAAATCGCCTTCCAAGAGTTGAGGAAAAGGTTGACCAGTGAACCAATACTAATTATACCAGAAAGAGGACTTGGCTACGAAGTGTATTGTGATGCGTCTCATGAGGGACTAAGGTGTGTCTTAATGTAGCAAGGCAAAATTATGGCTTATGGGTCGAGATAGTTGAAAACTCATGAGAGAAATTATCCGACACATGATCTTGAATTGTCGGTATTTGTTTTTGTGCTCAAAATATGGAGGTATTATCTCTATGGGGAACGATTTGAAGTTTTCTCTGATTATAAAAGTCTCAAGTATTTTTTCTCGCAAAAAGACCTGAATTTAAGGCAAAGAAGGTGGATGGAATACCTTAGTTATTATGATTTTAGTTTGCAATACCACTCGGGTAAGGCAAATGTCGTGGCGGATGCTCTCAGCCGGAAGTCATTGAAGTTGCTAGCATAAATAGCCATTCAAGAGTAGAAGATGTTGGGAGAAGTTGGAGAATATGATTTTGATCTCAGTGGAGCAGAGGATCATGCCATCTTATATAGTATGATATCCCAGCCTACATTGATGAATCGTATTATTGAGATCTAGTAGCATGATGGTGAGGCATGGATGTATAGAGACCGTATTGTTAATGGAGAGGGTGTCGAAGGTTGGACTGATCAGCCAGATAAGGGCTTAAAATGCATGGGGAGGTTGTTCGTACCTGAGGCTTGCCGTGAAGAAGTACTACGAGAATTTCACCACTCCTGACTAACGGTGCACCCAAGCACTACAAAGATGTATCATGACTTACGGTGACAAATTTGGTGGAAGGGGTTGAAGAGAGATATAGCCTTATTCGTTTCCAAATGTTTTACGTGTCAGCATGTAAAGACAGAACATCAATGGCCGGAAGGCTCTCTCCAGCCATTACAAGTTTCATAATGAAAGTGGAAACATGTAACCATGGATTTCGTTTTGGGCCTTCCCAGATCACCGAAAGGACACAACGTTGTGTGGGTGATAGTGGATCGATTAACCAAGTCAGTGCACTTTCTTCTTATGTGCGTGACTGATTCAGTGGATAAACTTAGTAGACTTTACGTCCAAGAAATTGTACGATTACATGGTGTACCAGTATTGACAGTATAGGATAGAGACCTCAAGTTCACCTCTCGATTTTGGCAGAGTTTACAAGCAGCTTTGGGAACTAGTTTTCTCTTTAGTACTGCATTTTATCCTAAAATGGATGGTCAGTCAGAATGCACAATTCAAATTTTAGAAGACATGTTGCGAGCAAATTTGTTGGATTTGTGCGAAGATCATCTTCCGCTAGTGGAATTCGCATACAATAATAATAGTTATCAATCAATCATTGAAATGGTCCTATATAAAGCTTTGTATGGAAGACCATGCAGATCCCCTTTGTGTTGGACCGAAGTTGGGGAGGTGCCCATACTTGGACCCGATTTGGTGAGGGAAACAATTGAGAAGATTGCAACGATCCAGAGGCAGTTAACCACGGCGCAAAGTCAGTAGAGAAGTTATGCAGATAAAAGGAGGCGACCATTGGCATTTGAAGTAGGAGATTTTGTATTCTTGAAAGTATCACAGAAGAAAGGCTTGGTTAGGTTCGAAAAAGGCGGGAAGTTGTCACCACGGTTGCGGGCGTTTGAGGAAGGAGGGGGGATACACCAGATATCTATTGTTTTTAGAAAAACGTTCTTTTCTTTTCAAAACAAGAAAATCTAAGATATTTGAGCACATTTTTTAAAAAAATGAAGTCTCCACTTGGTTTTTTAAAAAAAAACTAAGAAAAACAAAAAAAAAGAAGGTTGCGGGTATTTTAAAATTATAGCCAGAGTAAAAGAGGGTTCGAGAGCTAAGGTACGAAAAGGAAAGGTGTTAGGCACCCTTTTCACCTAACCGTAAGGTTGGCATCTACTTTGTTAATATTGATTCTTATTGTAAAATTTTTAAATGTAACATATATAGAACAAGAGATTAAAGAGAATTCAAACAAAAGTAAGAAAAGAAACAAAAACCTAACTACAATCCGAGGGTCATGTAACTTGGTTATTATTTTTAAATATGCCACACGTATCGTTTGAGTAAAGAAAAGCGAAAAATATGCAAAGAAAGGCTAAAACAAACAAATAAGAGCTTAAGAATCATGCAACAATATTTCTGTCTTTAACATGCTATGTACAGGTTATACAAAATAAACAGAAAAGATTTAAACACTATTTTCAACCTACTGGACATGCAAAAAATTCACGACCGTAGCAACAAATATTGCAGCCGTGACAAAAATAGTCACAAAACCCGCGATTATGACAAATATAAGGTTACCGCGAGAAACAGAATGAAAAAGCTCATGGTTGTGACTGGTTTCTAAAGGTCCAAAAGAAGCATATTCAACATACAAGGTCTAAAACAGACTCGAATTGTAATAACCCGGCTCAAACCCTAGTATTAGCGATGGATAGATGATAAGAACCTAGATCGCCACATGAACAAGAGAAAATCCTAAGTAACGCAAAATCCTAATTTTGACCCGAAAACCTTAAAAGAGACTAAATACTCAGAGGTGAAGTCCTAACACTTAGAAAAGTCTCAAAATAGTTTAAATTAAATAAATAATATAAAATATTAAACTAAAAATAAAAAATTCTCATAACTAAGGTAAAGTGACCATTTTACCCATAATATAGTAAAAAGTCCTAAAAATTGAAAATTTGACACATGGACACCTAAAATTAGAGATTTATATATAATTAATTACGAAAATATAAAATAACAACAAAAATGATCAAATTGCCCTTGCATGGCGGCCACCTAGGAATTTGTGCCTAAAAAGCTACTTTTTACCTTTTTAAGTTTAAAAATGAGAAAAAAATGTATAAATTAAGCATTATTTTGACCCAATACTTTTTATACAAGTAATATATATACTAATATAATAATATATGTCAACAAAAGGAAACAAATAATTATTTAAAGTCTCTACACAATAAATAAGTCAAAAAAATCAATTCTAGTCAAACTAGCTTAATTTAGTTTAAAAGTCAACACTTATTTATTTAATTGCTATCAAAATTATGGGAAAACAAAATTAATTATAAATACATTAATATAATAGCTTTTAGTAGGTTTAGGTACATAAAATTAATATTTTATACATTTATATATACAAAAATGCACCAAAATACAAATTAAAAACCCAAATTAATTAACAATCAGCTTTTTAGTGTCCCAAACACTTCAGAGTAGAATATATATCTGTCCCAAAACTGATTTTGTAAGCCTCAAGCCCCTCCCACCTCCCATGCAACCAATGAGGGTCCAAGAAAATTCAAATTTTAAATTTAAACAATAATTACGCACCATTACAATTTTTCCTATAAAAACAAGGCCTTAGCCCCACCCACTCTCTACATGTTTCGGTTGAGAGGTGAGAGAGAGAGACCTCCAAAAATTCTCTAAGTGTTTACAAAGAAGAAGAAGAGAAGAAGAAGGAAAGAATAAAGGAGGAGGAGGAAAAGAGTAAGAAGCAAGCCTTAAAGCCAAGACCCTTTCTCCTTCAATCTTTTTAGCATCATAAGAGGTAAGAAACTCCCTTAAACCTTTTGATATTCTTCCTCAAGATACCACTCAATCCATCTCTATAACAAATCTAAAAAAAAAGAAGAATAACTCAAAAAAGGGGTTGTAGATGCAAATAATGGACTGCTAGGGCAACATTGTGTTTTGTATGAGCTTGCATTTGTATGTTTTTAAGTTTTATGGCTTGTGTGTATTCTGAAGTTTTGGTTTATGTGAGTTTATAACATGCATGCAAAGAAAATCTGTCTAGAATGCACACAACACAAGCTAAGCAACTAAAAATCTAAGTTACTTGATTTTCTGGGCTTACTTACTTTCTGCAACCAACTTTAAAACATCATAACTAATTGTAGAAAAATGATTTTAAAGTTATTTTTGTGTCCAAATCTAGATTTCTGAGTTCTCTTTTATAAAAAATTGGTTTGAAGGGATTTTTTTTGGTAGAACTCCAAATATCTCATTTTTTCCAAAGAGTGTCAGATCTTGACCACTCTAAATTGCAGACCTAAAAACTTTAAGTTAGAGTGAGAACCGAGCTTACATCAAAACATAAAACTTGTAGCAGACATATTTATATTTCTTTCCAGAAAACATGAGCCAAAAATATGAAGTCTTGATAGGTCAGAAGCCTTACCAAAGTCACTGTTAAGGATCAGTGATTGATAGACCTCTCTGTCACACATTTTTTTGAGAACCAAAACCTAACTTTTTAGAAGCCAAATCCAAAAGTTGTAAACATGAAAAATGTAGATAACATATTAAACTAAATACTGAGAAAAAATAAACCCAAAATACCCTCGGATGATGCTCAAAGGTTTTGAGCATTCTCTGTTAAAAACACACTTTGCAGACCCTTTTTTGGCTGACTGAACCCTTTTTATAAATTGGCTAAAATCTCAAAATTTTTCTAAATAACTTGGCTTAGCACAAAACATAAAACTTGTAGGGGACACCCTGAGCTAAAAGTTCACCAAAGATAAGAGCCATATCCCTTCACATGATACCCCAAAATCGTGACCAATAGAGGCCCAATTTCTAATATTTTCTCTGTAAAATGCTAAAGGATTTTTACTAAAATAAACTAAATGACCTTTTTACTTTAGGAACTGACCTTGGTGATAAATATGAAAGTTGTAGAAAATACTTTTATCTAATTGGTGTCAAATTTTAAAAATTAAAGCAATGTCTAAGTACTTCGAAACGCTGTCGCAACTTTAAAACTAACAATTAAACTTGTACCTAAAATTGGCTAAGTGGTTAAATAGTGTTTTACTTATGAGACTTGAGTGTGTGAACTTTATATGAACTTTATGAGTAATTAGTGTATGAAAATAATACTTTTGATGAGATAAACTCATGCCAAATGGTTCGAGTCTATGTTGCTTAAATTGTGGTTATACTTCACATGCTTGTACTTAATACTTTAGTAAATTGTACCATGTACCATGTCATGTTTATATACCATGCAATGATTAATTGTACATGAGAGGCATATTGCATGTCATGGGCATTTCTCCATTTCATCTTGGGTTATTAGAGTCCCCTTCGTATCTTTCGATTGGGTTGGGTGACATGGAAATCAATTATTTAGTGGTTGTAGATCTAGGGAGTCCCTGGTTGCTAGATGTGAAATTGAATTGGAAGTTTTTATAATAAAAGGGGGATTTAGGCACCATGGGTTCGTCACTAGCTTTAATTAGACTTTGGGTTGACACTTAACGAGCATCCTAGTACTTAATGTGGGATCGATTGGCCCGGATAAGGACGGATAAAACTTGTTGGCCCGCCCCCACACCGTTGCCATTGAGTAAAACGGTTGAGGCATGTAGCCAAGGCGAGCGTTTCCCTTTCGCAATGAGGCTAGGATAGGGAAAGTGATCAATATGCCATCAAGTCTACTCTGTAATTCCTAGCGTGGAATTCATGATACTATTTTAGAAGTACTTGGGGTTGGGCATTTGCATTGCGTACATCTGCATCACGCACTCACACTTCTGTTCTTATATGTGCTCATCCTGTTGAAAATGATAGCTTGCCTATATCCTTGTTCCCTTAACTTTGCATTGGGTATTATATGATATGTATTGTAGAATATCTCGTTGTGAGTTTATTAGACGGTTTAGGAAATTTTCTTCTGGGCTCCGGCTCATGGCATTCGTTCCATAGGTGAAGAAGAAGAACAATTCGAGGAAGGCGCGTTCATTGAGGAAGGAGATTTTGAAGAAGGGGGAGAGTGGCAAGAACCGGTCGATCCTAACGACGCAGTTTGAAGATGCAAAATATTTTATTTTGATCTTTTTGTTCAGCTTTTCCACGGACATAATGTAACTTTTGTTAAGCTTTCTAGATGACTATACTTATTAAATATTTTGAACAATCTTTGAACCGTAAATAATGTAGTAGTTACCTTATGTATTTATGAACATTCAGCTAGAATATGTCCCTTATTTATAGTTACATATGTCCCGACATGCCTAGGGAACGAGGTGTCATAGTTGGTATCAGAGCGTAGGTTTAGTGAACCTTCGGGCCTTGGGAAATAAGAGATTGCGAGTTCTGTAGCGTAGAAACTCAATAGAATGTTAGTATTATTAATTTATCACCTATAATTTTAATAACTTAAAATCTTTACCTTAGAGTTTTCTCTATCTTTTCTTCTTAGGATGGCGTCCGACGAAAAACCAGCGGGGAAACCATGGGCAGGACCGGAACTTGAAGATTCAGATCCTGAAAAAGATCTAGGAGAGGATCCGGAGGAGATACCTGAAGAGGAGCAAGAACCGATCGACGTCGTCCCTTTAGCGTGGGTTTTTTCGGAGGAACGGCAGCCCGACCAAGATGACGAAGGTGATGAGATGGACATAGACGAAGAGCCAAACGAGGAAGAATTCGATGCTGATGATGAAGAGGACGAGGACAATGATGAAGAAGAAGAAATGGCGATTGATTTCCCATACGTTCAGTTTGAGGCGCTACTACCCGAGTCTGATGAAGACGAAGCAGCAGATACCGCCATTTACTATAGTCGCCTGGAGTGCCAAGGCTTCTATGTAGGGAATCGCGTGTACGCCAGGATCTGTCCGGAGCACATGTGCATGTGGAGAAAATCAGAAGCTTTTTCACGCTACCTAGGACCAGTACGTGTGATGGAAAAGTGCAGCCGAAGACTCTATTGCTTGGATTTCCCTCCTGGATTTAAGACACGACTGGGAGACATGTTGACCATAGGGTGGATACAGTACCAGAGACCAACAGATGAGAGAGGAATCAACAAATCCGCATGATCCGACCATCAACTTTGACGACCCCAAAACGTACCGAGAGACTTTGATTGCCATAAACAACAGAGCATAGAAGGGGTCAAATAGCTTCTGGCACGATGAGGTGCAGTGGCACTACTACATCATTATTCAGGCGACCTGGGAACGTGAGTCGATTGTCCGCCATTTTTATCCACATTTGTTTGTTTAGATGATTAGCGCGATAGCCTTGTACTTTTCCTTTTGACTTGAAGATTGTATGTGTTGTTGGAGGCAATACTGTCAAGATCATTATTTTTTAAAATAATTTTTGATAAAAAATTAACTGGACGGGCAAACGTCGAAACGGGCTCCAGATAAAAATTTTGACATCGAACAATCAAAAATAAAATCCGTGCAACCAAAGTTAATTTAGAAGAATACCACTTGTAGATCTAATTTTCAACTACGACTTGATTCCAAGTTGAAGCTCCAGTCAGATCTTCAACTGTATTCCCTTATGCGATTCTCAAATGTAGTGTGGAATCCTCCGAGAACTCGTATCGACAGAACCCCGATATATTTAAGTTTTTGAAAGACAAAAATAATATCATAATAATAATGATATATGAACTATTAACCTTAAACTGGTTCATCCTACCCGCGTATATATAGGGCTACAGTAGGGACCTGGGGAGTAATTACGAGTTTGACTTCCAGTGGAACACAAACACCTACCAGCGGTTTCTGCAATTAAAGAAAGACGCATAGCGGTATCTGCAATTATG
>JAULJZ010050751.1:0-14042 GCA_032270985.1 Heliamphora pulchella
ATCTTCATGCCTCCAAGATGCACGGCAAGACGAGAATGATGACACTCATGTAATAACTCAGCTCGGCATGACTCTGGAACAAACAACCTGTCTGCCAACCTCAGACTCTGATCAGAACCCACAATCCATCCTACTGTATCCTCGCCACTACCAATGCGGTCTCGTATCATCTGAGCCTCCTGATCCATCTGTTGGACCTCTAGCACACGTCCTACCAACACTGGTCGAGTAACTACAAAAAACAAGGTGGCACCCGTCGCGATCTCCTTGAGGCACAGATCAAACTCCCCAATCTCTCAAAGCTTGTTCCACTCGCGTATAGCAACTGAAGCTAACGAGCCATGAGATCTCTTGCTGAGAGCGTCACCTACAACGTTAGCCTTCCCTGGATGATACTGCAAGTCGAAATCATAATCCTCTAACAACTCCATCCATCGTCGTTGGCGCAAGTTTAGGTCCTTCTGCGAAAATAAGTATTTTAAACTCTTGTGATTGGAGAAAACCTCGAAATGCTCACCATAAAGATAGTGACGCCATGTCTTCAAAGCGAAGACCACGGCTACGAACTCCAAGTCATGCGTAGGATAGTTCCTCTCATGCGTCTTCAGCTACCGAGAACCGTAGGCTACAACCTTTCCTCCCTGCATCAACACACAGCCTAGACCGTCATGTGATGCGTCACAGTACACAGTATAACCCAAGCCTCGCTCTGGGATAATCAACACTGGCGTGCTAGTCAATCTCATTTTCAGCTCCTAGAATGCTGACTCGCAAGACTCACTCCAAAAAAATACAACTCCCTTCCGCGTCAGACACGTCATCGGCACAGTAAGTCTAGCAAAGTCCTTCACGAACCGTCGATAGTAGCCTGCTAAACCCAAAAAACTATGGATCTCAAAGATGCTCTTCGGTCGCTCCCAACCAGTCACAGCATCAGTCTTTAACGAATCCACAACTACTCCGTCTGTCGACACCACGTGTCCCAAAAATCTCACCTCCGACATCCAGAACTCACACTTCTCAAACTTCGCATATAAGCGATGCTCCCTCAAAGTCTGTAAAACAATACGCAGATGGTCCTCGTGCGCCTTCTTAGTGGGTGAATATATCAAAATATTATCCACAAACACCACTACAAAACTGTCTAAATAAGGATGGAAGATCTGGTTCATCAAACCTATGACCGTAACTGGTGCGTTCGTCAAACTAAACGGCATAACCAGAAACTCGTAGTGACCATAGCGAGTTCGAAAAGCAGTCTTCACTATGTTCTCGTCCCTGATCCTCAACTGGTGATATCCTGATCTCAAGTCTATCTTCAAGAAGCAGCTCGAACCCTTCAGCTGATCAAACAAATCATCTATCCTCGGCATGGATATTTGTTCTTCACTGTCACCTGATTCAGCTTTCGGTAGTCGATACACAAACGCAACGATCCATCCTTCTACTTAGCAAAAAGAGAAGGCGCTCCCCACAGCGAAGTACTCAGGCGTATAAACCCTCTATCAAGTAACTCCTACAACTGCACCTTGAGTTCACGTAACTTAGCTGGTGCAAAGCGATAAGACGGCACAGAAATGGGAGTAGCTCCTGGGACTAGATCAATAGAGAACTCCACCTCACGGCTCGGTGGCAACTCAAACAGATTATCAGGAAAAACATTAGGATAGTCGCACACCACCGGAGGTAACTCTATTCGAACCCCTCCCTCCTCATCCAACATGAGAGCCGTAAAAAGAAAACCCAGGTTGCCTTGGTTCCGCACAGTACTGGGCAAAGACATCAAATCCTCATCCCGGTCTCCCACAAAACAAAAACAATCTCCTGTCGGTGTACAAATCGTCACCCTCCATCGATCGTAATCGATAAAGGCACAATAGGTGGTCAGCCAGTCCATCCCTAGGATGACATCGAGCGCGATCATGTCCAAAATGATAAAGTCAAACTCTAACCAACGACCGGCGACCTCCAACATGCAGGACCTACAGACAAGACTCAACATCACACTCCCACTGACTGGGGTCTCTACACACAAGGTACTACCCAACCAGTCCATTTGCAACCCCAATGTAGATACAAAAGCAGAAGATATAAACGAATGTGATGCTCCAGTGTCGATAAGAACATTGGCCCATGATCTGAAGACTAGAAGGGTACCTCTGATCATGGAGGTGGTAGCAGCAGCATCGGGTACGATCGATGCTCTAGAAGAACTAGGCTCTACAAGAACATAAGCTCTGGCTGGTCCACTGTGGCCCTGAACTGTAGACTGTCGACCCGACTGTACTGAAGCTCCTCCCTCTGCAAATCTGGATAGCTGATGTCCGTGGGTAGGTGGAGTGATAGGTGCTTCAGCTGTACTCCGCGTGCTCCCTCCTCTGGGGCAGTCCCTCCGGATGTGCCCGGACTGGCCGCACTCAAAACATATCACTGGCTCCCTCTCCCGCGTCTGTGACTGCGACTGTGCCTAAACAGGCGTTGGACTCCGGCACTCTGCCGCACGATGCCCTGGTCGTCTGCATCTATAACAAACAAGCTCTCTCTGATCAGATCGTCCCGTTGAGGTTGTGGGAGGTGTAGATGCAGTAGACTGTGGCTGATACGACCCCACTGGATAGGAACTCGGACCAGATGCCCGTCGACGCTTGATCTCCTTGCGCCTCTGATCCTGTGAGCGTCCCCCACCTTGCTGTCCCCGACTGTCTCTGTCTCGGCGCGTCTCATTCAGAGTATCCTCCACCTTCATGGCAGTCTTCACTAACTCTGTAAAAACCTGCAGCCTGAGTGCAGACAGTCTGTCATGGATAGCGGGTCTCAAACCCCTCTCGAACCGCTTCGCACGGAACTCATCAGTAGTTACGATCTCCTGTGCAAATCTGGATAGGCTAGTAAACTCAGCCTCATACTCAACCATAGACATCGTCCCCTGAGTCAAGAAGAGGAAATCCTCTCTGTAACGGTTCCTCAAATTCGCAGGAAAGTATTTCTCTAGAAATACATTCGTGAATGCCTCCCAGGTGCCCCTAACAGTAGTCCTAGCGAACTTCCACCACATATGAGAACTCTCCCTTAGCTAGAAGGCAGCAAATGAAACCCGTAGATCATCCTCCTCAATCTGTAGAGTATCAAGGATCCTAGTAACCAATTCTAGCCATTATGTGGCAACTGTGGGGTTGGGATCCCCAGAAAAGGTAAGAGGGTCCAGACGGCGAAACTCACGCATAACGACCGTCACCCTCGGCTAAGGTATGCTCTCCCATCCCCTAGAGGCCTCACATACCGAGGAGAACCAACACATCTCACATACCGAGGAGAACCAACAAGAAAGACTCATTCATCTAGATAACCCACTTAGATTTCTTGCTAGAAATCGCGTCCGCGAAACGCGTCTCTAAGATGGCTCCTAAGTTTATCAATCAAAACGCCCTAAGGCAAGACTAATCAATCCTAAGCTCCAACCTCCATACCCACGTATACACAATCATCATACTAAACAGGCTTTCATGCGTATGTTAGGTAAAATGCTGTAACACATGCAATCAAGCACACATACATCCTCACAAGGTAATGTACCCTCTTTTTCATGGCTCATAGGTATTCGAACCCAGAGCTCTGATACCAAGTTGTCACGCCCCAATATCAGGGTCACGCGAAAGCCCACTCAAAAGACAGTTTGAGAAAATAAAATTTACAGTGGAAAGCCCTCAATTGAAAAATATACTTCGTTTGAATAAAAATTTTCATAGTCAACTCTCATAAACTTAAAATATGCATCTCATACATGAATAAGCATATCGCCCAAAGGCGTACAAAACCCGCCATCACAGGCATTACATGTAAAAGTACATGTACAAACAAAGGAAAAATTATAGCAAGTCTTCCATCACCTCTGCAACTAGGTCAGCTCCACATGCTCATCTGAAAAGGGTTTTACAGCAAAATTTCACACCGTGAGCTGACGCCCAATAAAAAAAGACAGTAAAACTGTAAAGCAGGCTATGCAATTATAAGCATATAGGCTCAACCACCAGTTCAGTCGACCGGACCCAAAAAACTCAGTTCAGTCGACTGAACTGAGCCCCTCAGTCGACCGAACGGCTGGGCAGAGAGTTTTCCAACGTCTTCAAGGCAAAAACAGGTTTCTAAGATCCAAACAAGCCTCTACCAAACCCCAAAAAACGTGTAACACATTTATACATGGTATTCTACAACTGTAAAGTATAAACCATGCATCGATACTATTCATATACTGGAATAAACACATCAAATATATAAATAATCTAAAAGATAAGGGTTCAGGGTCTCACATATCTAAAAAGACACTGAATTCTCATCTGTTTTACTTTTGTATTTCAAATTGATCCTTCAATCAACTGTTGTTAGTTGACTGTTAAGTACAAAAAAAAACAAAAAATAAAATTTGCTGAGGTCAGTCAATATATATATTTTTATTCCCATGTTATCCTTTATTTTATTTAATTACCCTCTCTTTATCTGAATAAGCTGTATCATCAACCATGCTCTGTTCAAAAATTGCTTCACCTCAGAATGGCCATGAAAGCTCGACTCTCCACTGCCCGATTCTTCGCCACCTCCTCCACTACCATCATCATCGTCCTCACCACCATCGTCTTCCTCACCATCTCTGCCGCCACCACTGTCCTCCTCCACGTCTCCACCACCATCCTCATCCAAATCACTGTGATAATCCACCATCACAGGCTGATAGGCCATCAATTTATCCTCTACTTAGTATAAGATTATTCATGAAGAATAGAATGAAGTTAACGACAAACGAAACCAATAACAGCCTAAAAACCCCTCCCTTTCTCTTTCTCAGAATTTATACATATGTGCGTGCGTGCGTGTGTGTGTGTGTGTGAAATTGGTGCTTAGAATTGAAAAACAATGGAAACCCATTTGTAATCAACGAGAGAAGATGCAGAATCCATATAAAAATTTACAGAAATCGGTGATTAGAATTGAAAAACAATATAAACCCATTTGTAATACACAAAATCTCTCTCTCTCTCTCTCTCTCTCTCTCTATATATATATATATATATATATATATAATTTGAAAATATTCTGAAGTTTTTTAGAGGAAAAATGAACATGAAGAGGAGAAACAAAATTTTCTAATTTGCGAGCTATGCATTAATCCTGTCCTTCGATGCTTCTCCGCCTGGCTATGGCTATGGCTCTTGGAACCACTTGCGGCGCCGTCATCTTTAACCTCCCCAAACAGCACCGTCGACGCCCATGAAGCATAGCTCGTCCGACGGTTCTAGGACGAAGTAGACTCACCGCAGGGAAACCACGGAACCAGAAAGGAGGTTTCTGATGCAAACATAAAGGCTTGACAAGCTCCTAGCCCCGAAAAGGCTTTCAACGGAGAAGCCAGACCAGGTAAGAGGACACCCACCCAGAACCGTGTAGCCAAACAATCCAAACGCCGAGGCTCACCATGAGAAATTCAGTGATGGAAGATTGGGGATTTTCACGTTCCACTTAGGGTTGGGGATGAAGAGAATGAAGGAAGGGAAAGCTAGGGTTTGGTTGAAGATTTAGAGTTGGAATTTAGTTTTTAATTTTTTAAATAATAAAATATTAATTTTATAAAGGTAAAATAGTAAAATGATTTTTTCGGTTAACGTCGTTTACCGATCGTGTTGATAAAAAAAATCAGTATAATTTTAAATACTACAGGAAATGTTTTTCTATTTACAAGATAGCTCAAAGGAGATTAATATAATTTATCTAAATAATTATTATGATAAATTTTCATTAATTATTATCTTAAAATAATGATATAGGATGAAAAAAATGTCGCTGAAAGGCAGCACGCATAGTGCCTCCCTTTTCTTTTATCCTCATTCCCGAGCCACTCCCCCTACCTTGTCCCAGCCTCCCTTCTGTGTTCTCTTCCCCCATTCCTTTCTCCCTTCTCCTTTTCATTCTTCCTCCGACACAGCTGCCCCTATACCTTATACAGTATTTACTTTTCTCCTCTCCTTCTATGAAAGTTCATAAAAATCTTTTTATTTATTTCTTTTTTAATTATTTTTTGGCAAACAATTATTTCATTAAATCTTAAATTTTTATCGTTAAATCTTGTTTGTAGGTGTTTGAGAGTGATTAAATCACTTCATTGGAACTCTAGGGTTCTCACACTATTTTTTACCAGTGTTTAACCTTGAAGCTTTTTTAGAATTTTCTAAACTTGTCTCCTTCAAGTTATCAAAGATAGAGGTTTCTATTTATTTTTGGCTTACAAATAATATATATGATTGTGATGAATATTTTTGTGTTAATTAAATTTGTAATTTTGCATGAAATTAAATTACTTGTTCTTAATTTGCGCGAAATTGAAAAAATGAATTGGGTTCTTATTTTAAATTGTATTGTTGTGTTTTTTGAAAATGATTAGTAACAAATTAAATATATTGAGCTTTTGAAAATTTTTGGTTAATATTATTATCTCTTTTTAACTTAAAAAAATAAAATAATATTATCTTAAGATGGATGATGATTTTACATTTTATGCATTAGACTTGCATAAAATGTATAAGGTGGTTGGGATGGTTGCATGCACGATGCATTTTTATTAATGCATAGCAGTAAATTGCATAATGCTAATGAAATGTCATCTTGTAATACTCTAACTGTCTTGTTGTACCTATTACTTGAAGCCCATATTTGAATATTATTGACATTAGAGAGGTTTTGAAATTTCTTCTATGTGTTGCAGTTCATGGCGTGTAATGCCAAGTGACAGAGGAGAGTTCTCTCATGAAGACGAAGGAATTGCGGACCAGGCTGAGTACGGTCCAGAGTAGAAGAATCAGAGTTCTCTTTTTGTTGTTTTTGTTACTCCTTTAGAAGTATGTTGTTTTTAGTGTGTTTTTTCTATCGTTTTGATACGTAATATAACTCATGCACAAGATAGTTGGATATATGTAATATTTGATTTTATATTAATGAGAATGAATGGAATTGATAAGAGGGTATTATCTTTTATGTTAAATACAATTGGGTGCATAGTATAATCTCTATTATTATCTATACATCTTAATGTCTCCAACGGATTTTGGGGCATCACAGCCCAGTCGGTCGAGAGGTTCTGCTCAAATCAATCTTGATGGCCATGCCAACCTATGTTATGACTTACAGCATGCTACGAGTCAATCTTTATAAATCTATTAACGCGGCAATGGCGAGATTCTGGTGAGTTGCGAAGGAGAATGTCAGAAAGATACATTGGCTTAATTGGGTTAAATTGAGTTATAACAAAGGGAATGGATGTCACGCCCCATATCCCAAGGAACAAGAGATTTGAAAAAAATTATTTTTATATTCTTTAATCAAACTAATTAAAAAAAATATTTTTTTTTTGTTTTTAATCAATCTATATCGTGAAATGTAAAAAGTAAAGAATCAAATATCCAAACTTAACACATGAGATTTTTTACGTAAAAAATCCAACATGCGTGAAAAATTACGGGACTAATCCTAGTTCAGGTAAATCAAGTACTAATCAATTGAACAGTTACAAGACACCCACTTACAGATTTTGATTGAATCATCAATTCAAACGTCTTAAGTTATCTTGTCGAATTCACATGCTGTGGCGTTGGGATTTGGGGATTAAAAAAAACAAACAAATGAAGAAATTCAAAGATATTTTAAAAAATATTTTAACACCTTGAAAATCAGCTTTTAAAAATTCCATTTTATTGAAAATAGAGTCGCCACTTAGTTTTTGAGAAAAACTAAGAAAAACAAAAATTGCTAACTGATCTTAAAAGCGTTTAACCAGAGAAAGAGGGTCCGGAGGTTAAGGTACCAATCGGGAAAAGTGTTTGGCTCCTCATTCGCCCAACCGTAAGGTTGGCCTCTACTAATCATCATTGGTTCTTTAATAGAATTTCTCAAATGCATGCAAATAAAAAAATTTGGGGTGAATAGAGGGGGCATTCAAAATCAAGTATAGAAAATATATAAGATATGTACATAACACTCCAAAATAAATAAATGTCAAAAGAAAAAATTCTAAATCCTAAGGCATGCAATTTTTAGTTAAAGGATACATGGAACAATCCCGTATACAATATTGTTTAAACAATCTAGATTAATAGGATTTGATTAAAGGAATAAATTGCTAAAATTGCTAAAATTATCTAAACATGAATTGTAAATAAAAATAAGCTAAAAGCATGATTTTAATAAAAATGACCAAAATAAATACCAAAACAAACTAGGTAAGAAGATAAATTAGGTAGAAAATGAGAGATGTATACACAAGAAATTATTAAAAGAAAATTAAAAGATATTTTTATGATTTTGTGCTTTTTGTAGTTAATAAAAGAAAAGGAAAGAGAAATATTATAGAAGAAAAATTAAATTAATCAATGAATGTTTTGAAAAATAAAAGAAAAATTTGATCATTAACATTTTATATTTATAAAAAGAGAATTAAAAGAAAAGAAGAGAAAATAAATGAAAGAAGTGACATAAAAAATGATAATTGAGTTTTAACTATTATAAGAAAAGAAAATTATCATGCTATTTAAAAGTGAAAGTTAACTTAAAAGCCTTTTGTGATTTTTTAGATTTAATAAAAGAAAAAAAAGAGAAGAAGAATAAGATAAGTACTAGAAAAAGAAAATAAAGTTGTAGAAAAAGAAAATAGAACATTTTATGGAAATAAAGCTAATAATAAAAATAAAATAAAATACTAGAAAGAAAAATTACACTATTGTTAAAAGAAAAAGAAAAGAAGATGAAAAATAAAAAACTAACAAAAGAAAATTAAATTAATACTAGTGAAGGAACTTTAAACTAACATAAAAACAAAAAAAAAAAGAAAAGGAAATAGAATATTAGCATTTAAAGAAAAAGAGATGGAGCGTTATAAAAAAAATAAAGTTGATAATAAAAATAAAATGCTATATTAAAAGAAAAAAAATGCTAGAAAAATGAATTACATTAAATAATATATATATATATATAAAACGACTACTAGAATATTAAACTAATACTTAAAAAGAAAATAAAGAAAAAAAAATGAAAATGGAATGTACTAACTAGAAGTGGAACATTAAGGTAAAAGAAAAAAAATAAACTCCATTACAAGAAAATAGAATAAAATGCTATGGAAATAGGAATCTAAATTAAACAAAAAAAGAAAATTAAATACTAGAACACTAAAGAAAGAAAACAAAGTGCTAGAACGTTGAATTACCATAAAAAAATAAAAAGAAATGAGACTTTTAAATGAAATTGGTGTAATATTGACTATTATATCCATTTATTATGTAAGTGCTTAAATTATGATAATTAACAACATTGATAAGCTGTAATTGTTAAAACAAATATTAGCACTATTTGATGATTTAACAATTAGTAATAAACTTAATAATGAAGGTAAATAAATGAAACGAGTAGACTAAGTAAACTAAAATTAGAATTTAAAATAAGGTAAGAATATAACAACTACATAAGTGATGCAAGAACATAATTAAAATGAATTGACCAAATTAAACCCGACCACTCCAAAGGGGTAGAAAGTAGAGCTAGAAGGGCTGGGGATCCAAACGAGGTACCTAGGTTGCCGGGGAATCCTCAAGTCAGTAGAATGAGCTCCAATTGTCCAATCCTCGGGTGGTGATCCAAGCAATGTAGGCTTCAATGTAAGTATTAGAGGTTCGGGACTCGGTATCTAGGCAAGGCTTTGGCGTCGGGGCTCGAAATCGCTTGGTATCGGCAGAGTCTCTCTCACTCAAAATTTGTACTGAAAACGTACGCTGGGATACGGTATTTATAGAATTCTTCAACCAATGAGGTGTTGCCACGTTTTGGGACACGTCAAGCCATTTGGAGTTGGTGGTCGCCATAATCAAATATAGCGGTCGCCATGTTTTTGGAAGGTTTCTCAAAGTTCTATGGTGGTCGCCACAATAGAAGTGGGCGGTCGCCATGATGGAAGATGGCGGTCGCCATTTTGGGCTAGGGTTTCTACAAAGTTCTATGGCGGGCGCCATGAAGAGAGTTGGCGGTCGTCTTACTTGGGCAGCAAGTTTTGATGGTTTGTCAAAATTTCATTGGCTTGAAGGTTCCGGGTTCAAATACTAAGCTTGAATCACTTTCCAAGGATCGTACGGAGACATTAATTCACCTGTTTTCATCATCGGATTCGCCTAAGATTAGGCGGGGTCAAATTGGGGTGTCTATAGTTGCCCGTCTTTGATATAACTTGCATAGCAACGGGTGAAGCAGGTTATATCAAAAACCTAGAGACAACAACCATTTGACCAAGTCGTCAATCTTAGGCCACAAGCACACAAGCATGCATATGATGTTGGTCGTACTCGAATTTTCATCGAGCTGCCTACGTCCCCCTTTTTGCCAGGGATCAGACCAGAACGTAGTTCATGAGGCAAAATGCAAGATGCAATGATAAGAAACATGATGCAGACATTTTCATTGTAATACAGATATAATGCAAGAGGGTTCTGATGTCATAACAGAGATCAAGAAGAGGATCAACCAGTTTTAGGTCGTGAAGGGACCGGGGAGTCAGTTTTAGGTCATGAGAAGGACCAACGAGTCAGTTTAGGATCATGAGGAGGACCGACGAATCAGTTTAGGGTCAGGAGGCGGATCGAAGAGTTAGTTTAGGGTCATGAGGAGGACTGGAGAGTCTGTTTAGGGTCATGAGGAGGACCGACGAATCAGTTTAGGGTCGTGAGGTGGACCAACGAATCAGTTTAGGGTCATGAGGAGGACCGAGTCAGTTTACGGTCATGAGGAGGACTGACGAGTCAATTTAGGGTCATGAGGAGGACCGAGTCAGTTTACGGTCATGAGGAGGACCGATGAGTCAGTTTAGGGTCATGAGGAGGACCGAGTCAGTTTAGAGTCATGAGGAGGACCGAATCAGTTTAGGGTCATGAGGAGGACCGAGTCAGTTTAGGGTCATAAGGAGAACCGATGATCGAGTCAGTTTAGGGTCTTGAGGAGGACCAAGTCAGTTTAAGGTCATGAGGAGAACCGAGGAATCAGACATTGAATTAATAAGTCAAGTTAAAAAAATTCGGGACAAAGTGCAGGATAAAAGCCAAGTTACGGCTTAAAACAAAATTTATCGGGAAGAATAACCGTGAATTAATAGGTCGAGTTAAGACCTAGGAATTTGGAAATCTAGCATATTAGCTCTTGAGGGATTTTCCTGGCGTACCAGGGCTTGAAAGATTTGCTTGGCGTACCTGGGCTTAGGGTGCCTAGTTCTCTTGGGTTTGAAAGATTTGCTTGGCGTACTAGGCCTTAGGGTTCCTAGGGGTCATCTTACGAACCTAGAATTTAGACAACACTTCGCATATGACTAGGATTTGGAAGAAGTTTACCTGGCGCACTAGCGCTTGGATCAACAAACCATTGCTGAGAGTTGCTACATGGCTTTTAGGATGCACGGGCTCATGTTTTTTTCTTTGGCCTTGAAGAGTTATGCCCCACTGTAGAGGAGTTTGCTGCCATTTTGGACTTAACTCCGCAGAGTTTCATTGTCGTTCTCACTCCCTTTCTCTCTGCTCGGCAGTAGGTGATGCAATTTTGTGGTCTATCTAGGATTGAGGCTTCCCTTCTGACCTCAGGCGACTGTCTTAACATCTCATGGCTTATTGAGAGATTTCATCCTACTGGTGACCTCAGCGATCTCGACTTTCAGCTGCGGCGTCGTTATGCACTTTGCTTCTGCCTCCTTACCCAGTATCTACTTGTCCCTTCCGGTGGGCGGGTTAGTTGTATCCTGGTTGACATTGCTGGCCAAATATGGATGGGGAAAGACTTCGTGCCCCTAGTTTTAGCTGAGACACTGTTGGGCTTGGACGATGTTCATCGTGGCAAAACCACCACCTTTGCTGGCAGCCTCTTGCTTCTCCAGGTGAGCTTAACATCATTCTCGTTATCTAGCTCTCTGTTATACTGCAAAGGTCTTTCTCTTATTGTTCTAACTCTTGCTATAGATCTGGCTGATGGAGAAGGTGAATCTTGTACAGAAACCTCCCACTGATAGGCACAATGTTGCTGCTTTTCTTTACCGCTCGTGTTATCAGATATGCGATACTGAGACAGCCTAGCGATAATATCTTTCCTCTCTGATTGGCCAAGACATTACCTGGCAGTGCCCTTGGTGGCGGATTCCTGCAATGACTCTGACTACTATGGATCATCCTAGTGTGTTGCTTGTTGGCCTACGTCAGACTACCTTTTATTATCCCCATCGAATTATGCAACAGTTCGGTCACAGTCAGACCACCTTTTCCAGCATTCGTGATCATCTATTCTCATCTACACCGCGGGCTCCTTTTCTAGCACAGTATCGGGATGCCTGGCCTTCTCGCTCATTGATGGAGATGCACGAGTTGCAGTGTCCCGACCTTTCTGCTGAATACAAGACATGGTTGACACAAGATAGGGAGAAGAAAGACAGAGAAGAGGGAAAACAAGCAGCGAAAAGGAGGAGGATTTGAGAACCTCTACTTTATTTTGAAAAATTTCACAGCTTTCTTTTTTCTTTTTGTAGAGTTTGGGACTTGTGTGCCCTCCCTTTATTTAAGAACTTTGTAGTCTTGTCTAAACTCTCACTTTGCGTATAAGATGGTTTAAATTTATCCAAAGCTTGAATGTCTTTATTATCAAAATTCAAAAATTAATTTGCATTGGTCTTACTCAGATTCAAAGATGGTTAAAAAGAAAGTGGCTGGATTTCTTAAAGAAGCTGCCTATGTATCCCAAAAAGATGGAATCAGGCCTTAACGTAGTTCGGGCTTTGTTTTCACTCGGGTATTGACATTCTCTTTTTGTAATGCCCTAACTTTTACCAAGGTCGCCCTTTTAGATTTTCAGCCTTGCGGGCTGCTCTAACTTTTGCCTGAATTTCTTTTTGATTTTCAACTCAGCGAGCTTTTCTTTTATCTTTATTTTTACCTCAGGGATAGTACTTCATGAGTTGATCAAGGTTTACTGGAGTGGAGAATACATTACCATCCAGATCCATAATAATAACTGCACCACCGGTTATGATGGTTTTAATGAGAAACGATCCGGACCAATTTGGCTTGAACTTGCCCCTTGGGTCGAAGATAGGAGTTCTGATTTCCTTAAGAACCAGATCTCCCTCTCTGAGATCTCGAGTCTTGACCTTTTTTTTGAATGCTCGGGCAATCCTCCTTTGGTAACCTTGTACATGAAATAGAGCTTGCAGTCTTCTTTCATCAAACAGGAGCAACTCCTCCATCCGGTTCCTCTGCCATTCTGCTTCTGAGGTACTGGCCTCGGCCACTGCCCTTAGCGAGGGGATTTCCACCTCATTGGGAAGAACAGCTTCCATCCCATACACTAAAGAGTATGGTGTAGTTCTGGTTGAAGTTCTAATCGATGTTCGGTATCCGCAGAGTGCAAATGGTAGATGCTCTGGCCAATCTTTGTGCGAGTTGATTGTCTTTTGTAGAATTTTCTTGATGTTCTTATTTGTTGCCTCGACTGCTCCGTTGGTTTGCGGCCGATATGGCGAGAATTTATGAGCCATTATCCGATATTCCTTGAAAAAATCCAGGACTTCTCCTTGAAAATGTGAACCATTATCCGAGATGACCTCGTGGGGAACTCCATACCGACAAATGATATTTTATTTGATGAACTTAGCAACATGGGAGGCCTTTAATACTGAGTAGGAAGCAGCTTTCACCCACTTGGTAAAATAGTCGATGGCCACTAAGATAAACTCGTGTCCATTAGATACCTTTGGTGTTATTCTGCCAATCACATTGATGCCCCATACTAAGAACGGCCATGGTGACGTTAGATTATATAGCTGAGACGGGGGAACATGCATGAGGTTTGCATGAATCTAACACTTATGACACCTCTGCACAAACTGTATGCAATCTGTTTCCATCATCATCTAAAAGTACCCTTGTCGTAGGATCTTCTTGGCTAACATATTTCCGCTCATGTGTGGCCCACAAACTCCTGCGTGGATT
>JAULJZ010050771.1:253-14042 GCA_032270985.1 Heliamphora pulchella
ATTTTAGCCAAAAATTAAAAAAATTACTAAGAACAAATGGACCATTTAATATGAGATAATCATATTGATAATAACCTCTTAACTAATTTTTCTATTGGTTTATTTCAGTTTTTCTCCGAGCGGTCCATTAGCTTAGTGTTTGCTATGGAGAAGCTCGCCAATTACCTTTAGTCATTATCCCGATCTGTACTCTAGTTCTATTCTCCCCCAAGTGCGTGTATTATATAAAACAAAAGCAAAATTGTATTTTTTTTGAACTTTTAAATATTTTGATAAAAATAATTATATTTTGGACTCATTTGCATGAGAAAAAATGAAAATGTTATAATTTAATTAAATAATGATTTTTCTTATAAAAAAGTAAAAATAAATAAATAAATAAATAAGTTATAGTATTTCTTAAGTTAGGGATATTATTGTATTTTGATCTTATTATATAAATATCAGTGGTAAAGGAGCTAATCATATTTTTTGGTAATCTCTCATTCACCGTCATAATAATTCTCTCTCAAGTTCTTTCTTCTATTTCCCAAATTTTACATTAATTTTAACATAGTATCAGAGTATGATCTTGTGTAATGGAGATTTAGTAATTCTTTTCTTCTTTATTTTCTTTTTTTCCTCATTTTCTTTCTAAATTTGTCATTGTAAAAAAAAAAAGAAAGAAGGAAAAAATAATTTCCAAATGATCAACTGGTCTCCAAGATTAGTATCATGTTTTTTTCCTTTCTTTTTTTCTGGTGTGTTAGATAATTTTCTTTGATTATTTTAAGCGTTGTCTAAGGTTTTGTTTGCAAATCGCGATTGTAGCTTTTCTCTAGTCTCGATTGGTGGTCTCTTGTCCTTTCATGTGTGCCTATTAGGGTTATACAAGGCTCTATAAGGGTTGAATCAACTCTTTTGTTGATTATTGGTTGATTTCAAGTCGCGACAAGTCGCAATTAGGGTTCTTTGACAAGTTTTGATCAGTTTTAACTAGTTTAAGGGTTTGATGCACTCGTTTGGGCTCCAATTAGTGTTGACCAGTGGTATTTGAAGCTCCTTAGTTGTGGGCGAACTGCACATCTAGGGTTTACTCTGTGGTTTTGTGGATCTACTATGGCGGCTTATAACTATTCTTTTGTTGCTTACAGTGTATTTGGGTAAATTACTAGTGAAATAAAACAATTAATAGTCGTGGAGCGTTCTTGCACACGGAGTATAGAAGAAAATTCTCTTACCATGCCTTGGTTGTTACATGTTCCGTCTTTCGCTTCTTTTTCATCTTCACCGTCTAAATTGGCTCTCTATATCGATACCAAAACCATACTTTTGCAATTACATCAGTGGCATCTTCTTTTGGGGCATTCGTCTTTTGGAGTTTTAGGGAGTCTTTTTTGTCTTTTTTCTGATTTAGTTAAATATTGTTCTATAAATACTTTTTTGTGTGATGCTTGTGAACCTGTCAACTATAAACAGTTTGTTTACCCTTTAGTTAATAAACATAGTTTTTTTTCATGATTATCTATTTTGATGTTTGGGACTCTTCACTTGTTACTTCTATTTCTGATTACTGGTGGTTTGTAACTTTTATTGACTGTTATTCCTATGTCACTTTGGTATAATTACCTTGCACTAAGAGTGAAGTCTTTTCGTACTTTCAAAATTTTTATCAAATGGTGCGCACCGAATTTGATGATCAACACATCATCGTTTTAAGGTTGCTTGTTCTCTTCTCTTTACTATGTATGTTCCCCAATCTTTCTAGAGGGAGGCAGTCCTTACCGTTGCTTATCTAATCAATCATTTGCCTTTTAGTGTTTTTTAGTTCAAAACTCATTTGGAGCTTCTTCCCGAGTCTCTATCTATCTCTTTTCTTCCGCCCTAGATTTTTTGTTGCACTTGATTTGTTCATACACATAAACACCCGGGTAAAAAACTAGATCATAAAGCTATTAAATGTATTTTCATTGACTACTCTACTACCTAAAAAGGTTATAATATGTTATACTCTTTCCACTCGCAAGGTGTTTGTAAGTATGGATGTTACCTTTTGGGAGTTAGTTATTTTTCATTTCCCTGAGACATCTCTTTCGGGAAGACATATAGACTAAAAGAGATGTTATCGTTAGATACACAAATTTAACATAATTAAGAGTTTCAAGGATTAGTTTTTTTGAACTTTACCCAACAAGTCCTTATTTCCAGTGAGGGGGGAAAGGAAGAGCCAGTGAGGGAAAAACAGAGTAAGATGTTGCTGGACAATTAGATAGAACTAATTTGCATATTTATTCTTGACAATAGAAGGATCAGATTACTCGTACGCTACTACCACCTTGCCAGTTACTACCTCTGTCCTCCGATTCAGCCTCTTCCATTGATTTACCTCGTAATGAGTCTTAGGATCAAATTACTCGTACGCCACTACCACCTTGCCAGTTACTACCTCTGTCCTCCGATTCAACTTTTCCACTGATTTATCTGGTAATGAGTTTTTTGTTGTTAATCTTGATATTTATGACTAACCTATCACTATTCAAAATGGCGTTAGGACATTTACTCAACATTTAATTTTACATTTTGTGTCGTATAACTCTTTATCAACCACATATCATTCCTTTGTCTCATCTCTTTCCTCTATATCGATCTCGCAGGGTTGGAAGAAAACTATTGTGGATTCTAAGTAAAAAAAAAGATATGATTCGGGAGATGACAGTTTTGGAAAATAGTAGTATCTAAAAGTTGGTCTCTCTTTTTAAAAAAAGAAATCAGTTGGGTGGGTGCAATTGGAGAATTATAATAAAACACAAAATAGGTGGATCAGTTGAGACATTAAAGGTAAGACTACTTGCTAAGGGGTTTATTCAGATTTATGGTATTGAATATTAGGAGATTTTTGCTCCAGTAACTAAAATGAATTCAATTCAAGTACTCTTATCATGTGTTGCTAATATGAGTTGGTCTCTCTAACAGTTAGATGTGAAAAATACATTCCTCCATGAAAACTTAGTTAAGAGGTGTATGTGGATGTACCATCAAGTATTTCATTCTGTGAAACTGAAAGAAAGGTGTGCAAATTGAATAAGGATCTATATGAGTTAAATCGGTCCACTAGAGCCTGGTTTGATAGATTCTTCAAAGTTATGCTAAGATTTGGGTACCAACAGAGTTATGTAGACTAAGGGTGCACACGAGACTCAAAAAATTCAAAAATCGAATCAATCTGATCTCTATGAATTGGGTTGGTTTGATTTTTATAAGTAATTAGTTTGGTTCTAAATCCCGAAAAAGGCAAACTGATAATATAGGTTCAATTTTTGGATTAATCTGGGATTAACCCGAACCAATCCGATTAATATATATATTAAAAAAATATTAACCATTAGATTACATATATGATTATTGTGAGATTCGTATAGAAAAAATAAAAAATTTTTTTAACTTTACAAATTAGAAAAAAAGAGTCATTAGATTATATAATTATTATTAATTGTTATTTGTTTGTTATATGATATTTATTTATGTGAATTCTTTTGTTAGATATTTGTTATTTCTTTCACTAAATAAATTGTAAAATAATTATTTAAGTTTTTATTTTATACTTTTATTATATTATATGTGTGTTAGCTTTTATTTTTTATTCATTTCAAATTTTTAAAATTTATACATAGTTATTTTTTTTCATACGCGCAAAGTAATTTTTAAAATTCATGTAACCGTGGTTCCACACCGAACTAATTCAATTTTATTGGTTTGGTTTGGTTCTACAACATGATTGGGTTGGTTCTGAGTCCAAAAAATTAGAACCGCTAAAAATTAGTTCGGTCATAAATTTAGTATGAAAACAAATCAATCGATCCACGTACACCCCTATTGTAGACCATACTAAGTTTATTAAGTAAGGTAATAATAAGATCAAAATTCTTATTATGTTGAAGACATAGTTATGATAGATAATGATATAGAAGAAATATCCCATCTCAAAGCAAGTCTAGGAAAGAGTTTGGGATCAAAAATCTAAGAGCATTACGATATTTTTTTAAAATTGAGATGGCTAGATTAGATAATGGCATTTTTAATTCATTTCTAAAAAAAAAGTATATTATTGACCTTCTAAAGAACACACGCATGTTAGGTTGTCGACTTGCAGATATTGAGCATAATCATTGCCTCAATAATAGTGATGGAGAACCTGTTGACAATGATCAATTTTAGAGGCTTGTGGAAAAATTAATATACCTATTTTACACCAGACTTGATGTTGCATATTCTATGAGGGTTGTCATTTAGTCCATGCATTACTTCTATAGTGTACATCTTGATATTGTTTGTCATTTTTTGTGGTATATTAAGTCTGCTCTTAGAAAAGGATTTCTATTCTCTAATCATGGTCACATGAAATTAGAAAATATATGCAGACTGGGCTAGTTTAGTTGATGATAGACGGTCTACATTGTGGTATTGCACATTTGTAGGAGGCAATTTAGTAACTTGGCAAAGTAAAAAGCAGACAGTGTAGCTAGATCAAGTGAAGAGCCTGAGTATAGGGTTATGGCATATTGCATTTGCGAACATTTATGCCTCTAAGTACTATTAAATGATTTAGGTATTGAGTGCGACAAACATATGAAGTTATATTCTAACAACAAGGTTATCATCAATATCACTTATAATTCGGCACAACATATCAAAATGAAGCATATAGAGATTGATAAGCACTTAATTAAGGAGAAACTGTGTAAGGACTCAATTTATATGCCCTTTGTAAATTTCGATGATCAATTAACAAATATTTTTACTAAATGACTTAGTAATAAAGTGTTTCACTATATTATATGCAAGTTGGACATGAAAAATATTTATGCACCAACTTGAGAGTGTTAAGTTACGGGTATTATTGTACTTTATTCTTACTATATAAATAACAGTAATAAGAAAGTTAATCCTAATTTTAGGTACTTTTTTATTTACCGTCATTATAATTCTTTCTCAAGCTTTTTGTTTTTTTATTTCTCAATCTCTACATTAATCTTAATAATATTTTCTTAAACAAAAATTATACATATTTTTATGAATGAAATTTATATCTCATGACTAAGAGAATTGGCAAGAAAATATAGTGTATGCATCATTACCCCTCCTTTATTTTTATGCATCATTATGCTTTTTATTTTTTTTTAGAGTAGTTATTCCGTAATCTCATAGCACCAGATGCATATAATATGTCTATGTGGTATTTTTATTTAATTATAAAAATATTTTACGTAAAATAATATTAATTTATTTTTATTAGATAGTTAAAAAATAAATATGACCTATTTAATATATATTATATATTTTTATTTATAAAAAATACGATATAAATAATATCACATAATACTTCAAAATTACCTAATAATTATTCATTTTTTAAACAGCACACGTAGGGTTAGTAATGCGGCCCCACCACATTGTGTTCAATTATAATAAAAAATGCAGCGAAAAAGTCCATGTATTTATCACTACTCTTCCTTTAATATTATTCATCTACATTTGAAGGCAGGGGATTTAACATTTTAGCTTAAATATTTTAGTAATAATATTTAAGCTAAAATGTCTGTTTGAGGAGTAATTATTTAATAGTTTTGAACCATTATATGATATTACTTATGTAATAATTTTATTTAATAACATAGTAAAAATATTATTAATGTGACAATATTAGTTTGTATTAATTTATTGGACATGTTGAACAGTAAAAGACAGAAGGTGACTCACTTAGTATGCATTAAATATAATGAGTGTGATTTTTTGTTTTTTAGTTAAATTTTTTTAACTTTTCGATAATTATAATCGGAAAGAATTGAAAAAGTAAAAATTTTAACTAAAAGATAAAAAGAATCCGATGAGACAAAATAAATTAAAATAATCTAATATGTCAAATTTATTTTTTTTAATTATTTTTGTATTTGGCGATATTTTTTTCATGTAATAAAAAACCTACCTTTTCAATATTAAAGACTAACCAAAAAGTAAAAATTGTAATTAAAAAATAAAAGTATAGAAACAAAAAACAAAAATAAACCCCTTTTTTTTAACTTCTATTCCAGTTGAGGTCATACATTCACTCCTGCTCTTAGTTTGGCAAAAGGCTTAAAATTTGAGAAAAAACCTTTGAGTTCTTAAATGAAGTTTTTTAGCATTTTTAACTTTAAGGGAAAAGATAAAAAAAACCCGAATTTTAAGCCTTTTTACATAAAATAATTTTATATGTTTTTCTTAAAATATCACAATTTTATTAGACACATCTATATTTTACAAAAATTATATTTAAAAAACTTACTCGTCAAAATTTATAAAACAAAATTCATATTAAATATAAAATTATATAAAAATAAATTTTTTAAAAATTATAACAATTTTTTTCTAACTTAAATTTTTTTTAGCTTAAACTAACTTTAAGTCAAAATTTTTAACTTATTACTTTTTGGCTTAAAGCTACTTATACAATTCACCAAATTAAATGAAATTTATTTATTTATTTATTTAATTTAAAATAACTTAAAATAAAAAATCTAACTTAAAATTAAATTGCCAAACATGACCATTGTAGACTCGCCCCACCTAACGAGGGTCTACGCGTCTAGAAGGTATGGTTGGAATACATACCTAATATTTGGCGTTGTTCTCATCTTTGAATTTTTAGCCTCATATAAATTATATTTTATCTCCTTCGATATATTTGACATATACAGTTAGATTCTTTTTTTTTATTTTTAAAATTACACCGACATCCCCTATTAGTGTTGTCATCCATCGAGGTTAACGGCGAGAGAAATTTCACTATTATAGCCTTTTAAACTTTATTTTAGATTTTATGATTGAAAAATTAATATGACAGTGCTCACTAGAATAAAAAGTTTCCAAATATATTTTTTTGATCGAATTCGTTTATTATATAGAGTTTGTCGAGTAGTTATTCATAAAAAAATTGATGTTGATCCGATAATTGTAGCCGTATAACTCTATTACATTTACTTACAAATAAATGAATGAGAAATATAATTTTAAGAGAAAATAGTTAAACGAATATTTTTCGGTCACGTAGTTAAAAATATTGAATAAATTTTATTTTTTACATAAATAACAAAATCGACGAATTTTACATAATAAACGAGTCAGATAAAAAGCACAACTTTATCAATCATCAAGCTAGAATTTGATCCATAATTTACCGAGGCTGTCTCACCAGCAAGTCAGACCCCAAAGTGTTCAGGATCATACAAATGTTCTTTTCTATTAGAATTTATTCATATATACTAGCGCCTAATACACGCAATGCGTTACAACAGGAAAAAATTAAATATAATACTGATCGGTACAAATATATTTACAAATCGATGATGAGTGAACACTTACATATTGCTTTTTAGAAAGCAAAGAAGTGAACAGTCACAAAACTGATTTTAAAAGAAAGAAAATGTAGTTTTTTTAGGGACATTTTAGGCAAAACAAAAAGTCCATACAATTTTAATTTTGAGAAACACTAAGTGAGCATTCTCTTTTTATACAATAATATATATATATATGTGTGTGTGTGTGTGTGTCCACAACCACCTACTTTTTAACACACCCCTTGTTGAAGAGAAAGAGATGGGGTAACAATCCTCTCTCATTCTCTAAGATTTTGGTGAAGAAATAGTCAATTTGTCTGTTTCTTGAAATATTTTAAAGTGGATTTGTGATTTGTGATTTGCAATTGATTTAGGATAAGAATATATGAATCATCTGATTTTAGAGAGGGGAAACAACCCTAGAACACCCCTAATTTCTCAGTTTACTGTGTAGGCAGATTTAGTATTTTATTAATTAAAAATGCTAATATCATTTTACTTGTAACGGATCTTTAATAGAGAGAAAACGAATGGAAAATATATGTATATTGTCATAAAAAGTAAAGGAGCTAAGTGTAATTTTAGAAATTAGAGGGAATTTGACTGTATTTGTCAAATATTTCAAAAAAAGTTAATGTAATTTATCGTAATATTAATAAATTGAGTTTCAACCACTAAACACATAATGTAGATGATGAATAAAGTAAATTATTAGAGCGTTTTCAATACTATGTTTTAAATTATACAATTAAAAGGACAAAAAAGGACACTTCCTATTTATAACTAATTACTTTTTTAGGTATATTTTTCAACACTACTCTCAATTGGGAACTAATTTTTACTTTTTAATTTTTAAAAAAGTGAGAAAAATCTATTTGGCTGAGTTTTTTGAACATCTTTTTTCAAAAAAATTGAGAACCAAATCAAAGAAAAACAAAAAAAATGAAAACAACAAAAAGATGTTTTGAGAATTTTCTAACTCATCGTCGCTTCACATCCTCGTCGTTAAGTCTCGCTGCCGCTGCCGCTGCCGCCATCGTCAAGTCTTGTCGTTGTCGTCATTCATTCTCGTCGTCGCTGCCGTCGTTGTCGACCTGTGACATTCGAGTCTCGCCGTCCCTCAAAACATAGATCGAATCTCGCTGTCTCTCAATCGTTGTCTCTCAGATCCATATCGTCGTTGCCGTCCCTTAGAACTCCGTCATCATCCTCATAACCCCTCGAACAAGCGGCGATGTTTCAGTTTCTCAGTCGCCGGTAGCGTTCTAGTTTTTCTGACAAAATCAAACACAGACGCGAACCCCTCGAACAGAGAAGACAACAACCTGAGAACTCCTCGCCGTTGACGTCGTCCTCTCATGCAGCGTGCCTTCCTCGTCCTCAGAACCCCATTGGCGACAATGTGCCTTCCTCGAACAGAGACGATCGTCGGTGGCATCTCAATTGCTGGCGGCATTCCAGTTTCTTTATTTGGACCAGTTAGGGTTAGGGATTAATTTTTCTAAAAACAGTGCACCAAATGCAATTTCTCTTTTCAAAATATTATAAAACTGTTTTTTAAATTAATTTTTATAAAACAGTTTTCAAATAATAATTTTAGAAAACGCAACTAAATGGGCTCTTAACTTTCACAATAGAATGTAGCTAATTAATATATGGATCTCTAAAATAGAGGGGGTGTTTGGGATTGTTGGAACTAATAGCTCATAGATTGTAGCTTGAAGCATAAGTTGTGAGTGTTTGATAAAATTATAACTTGTAATTGAAATGGAAGAAAAAATAATTAAAATTTAAAGCAGAAGTTGTGAGTGTTTGAAAAAAATTGTAATTTATACCTAAGATTAGTAGCAGAAAACTAAAGTTAGATCAAAAAGCATAGCCAACCACCCAAAGTCAATTAGATAGTTTGTTTGGATAGTTTATTAGAGTTGCTCTTATTAAAAGAGAAAAAAAAAAAAAAAAAGTTTACACCCAGGTCATGTTTGAAAGTTAGGGACTGAGGAATCGGGTTGGACTAATCGTTCGAATAAAAATTTTAACAAATGTTTGTTTATATTTTATGTGTTTATATTAATTGTCCAAATTGAACTCCCAATTCATTATATAAGTGATAAATAGTGGGAGGAGTTGTGGGATAAATAGTCCAATATTTTAAAAAGAGAAGTAATTAATCATAAAATGATAATTTTGCTATTTAATCTTACTTTGTAATATTTTCAATTATTTCTTAATTTTTGAATATTTTTTAAAATTTTCTATTTATATTTTTTAAAATGTTGGTTATTAGTGACTTGTTTAGAATATTATTGGTTTAAACATATATATCAAATCCTTATCCTCATGCCATAACTATGTTTTCATTTTCATCACCATGGCGTAGATTTTTTTCATCGAATTCAAGGACCCAAAGTTCTTTCATGTATTTATGCCTATTTATCAGTAATTAAATATTTTTATTAGTATTGTTTATAGAGTGTAGCTAAAGAAATAATGTTGATTTTTTGTCTCGAATTTTCAAAACATTCTAAACAATCCCGTTCGGAACGGGCATCCGAACGCGACAGAACAATGTGGTCTCCATCCGGATGAACGTTTGGACAAAATGGGACAGTAGGGTTTCTGTCCAGACGAGTGTTTGAACGGATGACGACAGACTACTGCGCGTTTTAACGTTAATATCTGTTTTCCTTGATAAATATATATAGGGAATTTTCTATCAAAAACCTTAAGAGAGATAATATATACAAGAGAGGCTCAGTTTAGAGGCTACAGACAGTGAGAGAGTTTCTTGTTATTCCTATGGATCATAGTGGATTGATTTCTCCTCGCCTGTAAACGTAGGGATCTCGTCGAACTACGTATATTCTCGTGTGTTTGTGGTTGTTCGTATTTTTCATTATTTTTTGTGTGGATGAAAGCCAACTGTGTGTGTTCGTTGCACACCAAATAATAATTATAATTTGTAGTAAAAGTTGTGAGTATTTAAAAATAATACTACCATGTAGCCAAAATTAATTATTTATATATACAAAATAATTATAACTTGTAGTTATGAGTGCTTGAAAAAAAAACGCGTTGCTAATTTAGTAAAAGGTTTAAATTATAATTAGGAACAAAGCAAAACACCACCAATAAAAGTAATTGATTCCTTGTAGGGACCTGATCACTTGTAATTAAAAAAAATAATAATTAAAACATGTAATGACATGTTTGGTGAAAAAAAATAATGTTTTAAAAAGAAGTTTAGACAAAAATATGCAAAAAATGTGTGAAAAAAGTAGCATACTTCCACTATTTTGGTTATAATTTTTTATACAAAATGAACTTTGTTAGAGGCTAGAATCATTGAAAATTAGACTTTCGAGACTTCAATTTGAACGCAAGAATGACCCTATTCAGAGTTCGGATAAAGGAGATATAATCATTTAAAGTCAGGACAGCAGTACAGTCGCGAAATTGTGTTCGGACAAAAATATAGGCGTCCGAACAAAAATGGACCAGATGGTTTTGTGTCCAAACGCCGTCTAGACGAAAATTGATCTATGTGTTTGGCGTCTGGATGGGATTGATAAAAGGTTGTATAATCGTTAGAGTTACATAGTTGATCATAAAACGTGGGTTTACGTGTATGCGTGATAATGTAACATATGGTGTGGTTGGATTCATGTAGGTAAGTAGGTATATGTGGAACGTGTTGTCTATATAGCGTATTTGGTCGAAATGGCTCGTTGAGTTCATGTGACTGTATTGATCTTAATGGATATGGTGCCAGCATGGTAATTTTGATGATGTGGAGTTTTGGCCTTGACGATGATGTGACACCTAGTAATTCTGTGAGATGTGAATTGAGGATCCGGTTGAGGTTTGGTAGAGGGTGAAGGTTTAGATGAAGTGTTTGTAGATCATAAGAATAAAATGTGTTTGTTGGAGTTTCCAATGAGTTGAGTGAGTTCTTTTCTCTGGAACCAGATGTTTGTTGCGTCTAAATGAGTATCTTTTACGCTTTGGTGATGGCCTTTCTGAAGTACGCAAAAAGATGATATGGCTTCAAGTTTGTAGTCATTAGTTGGTCTCGAAAGTTGAATAAGATTTTAGGTTTAATGCGTGTGAATTCTTGTGACCAATGTCAAAATTTGACGACATGTGTCTGGACTTACGGGGATAGTCCACGGTGTGCATTTTTGTATAAGGATGAGATAGTTTGCGGCAGTTCAGACAAGAGTCATAGTCCTTACGGGCAGAAGTGGAAAGCGTTTGAAACCAATTCCTGTTGTGGATTAGTTTCGTGCTATGCGTTTGGTCTTTTGTGTTGGTCGCGTCCGGTGTGGCTTGTGTTTCGATACCTCAGTGGTGTAAGTTAGATCTCGGTGCGATGATGTTTGGATAACCTTAATGTTAGTGGGACCATTTTCGCGGAAGCAATCGTTATGAATGTTTGTTCTTCAGAAACATGTTTGTGTTGTGAGATGTCATTCTTGAGGAGATTATGAGCGGTTAACGGTAAGACATTTGACTCAGGCACTAGTGTTGAATTTCAGGGACGAGATTTTTTAAGAGGGGGAGATTGTAGGGACCCGGTCACTTGTAATTTAAAAAAAAATTAATTAAAACATGTCATGACGTGTTCAGTGAAGAAAAATAATGTTTCAAAAAGAAGTTTGGACAAAAAATATACGAAAAATGTGTAAAGAAAAGTGACATACCTTCACTATTTTGGTCGTAAATCTTTGTACAAAATGAATTTTGTTATGAGACTAGAACTATTAGAAAGTAGATTTTCAGAACTTTAATTTGAACATAAAAATGACTCTATTCCGAGTTCGGATGAAAGAGATATGATCGTTTAAAATCGGGACAACAGTGTAGTCGCGGAATTACGGCTGGACAAAAAAATGGGTGTCCGAACGGAAATGGACCAGAAGTTTTGTGTTCGGACGGCATTTGGATGAAAATTGGCATGTGTGTTTGGCGTCCGAACGGGATTAAGGGTGTCCGGACGGACCGCGTTGTGGACAAACTTAAAAGTCGAGTTTGAGGGTTTTTCCTTCATTTTCTCCTCTATTCCCTCTCTCTAAATCAAAAGAAAAACCCTAGAGTTGATTTTAGTGATATCTTGGAGCATTCCTAGCTCCTTAAGAGTGGATCTCTTACCTCTCTCTCGGTGGACATCCATTGGAGGCTTGAGCTTGGCGTTAGAGGCTTGAGCTTGGCGTTAGAGCTCGTTTCTCACCGTTTGGTTGGAGGTTTTGGTCGATTGGAGTTTGTTCGGGTTTGATTCTAGTTACTAGAGCTTCAAAGAGATATGATCTATGACTATCTTTGAAAATCTATATGATATGAGTTTCATATTTGAAAATATATACATGAAAGTATGAAAATGATGTTTGAAACCCTAGGCTTGGGTTTAATGTTGAATTTGAACAAATCTTGAACTTGTGAATGATTTAAAATATTTTTAAATCATTATTTTCGTTAGATTTGAAAAATGAAACGTTAAGAGTTGATTTGGGGGTTAATCCATGAAAATGAGAGTTTTTGAGATTAAATGATTAGATGATGAAATTGATGAATGATTTAGTAAATTTGGGTTGTGGGAATCTTTAAGTTGTGTTTTGAAAAGTTAGGATTTGATTATTGTAAAATCATGAAAAAATTAGGGTTTTAGGGTCGTTGGATCCGAATCGTGAAATTGGTTGGGTTTTTGAGAAATTGAGACTTGTATTTCTTCATAGATATAATAATTTCATAAATTTTTGGTGTTAGCCCAAGGGTTTTTTATTTTAATTTTGATAATTTTGATAATTTATTTTTTAGGAATAAATAAATTTAAATAGATAATATTTTATATTTTCAAAATGAAAGTGTTAACACATTTTGAACAAATATTTTGACACCGTAGTCAAAAAGAAGTAACTTAACTCTCAAAAGAATTAAAATACTCACATATTCTTAAATGAGAATATTTTGTGTTAAATTCAATTGAAAAATAAGTTAAACACTTTTAAGGAAAAGTATATTTGAATCACATCAAGTGTGTCAACCCTTTGAACGAATGGTTTAACACCCTAATTGTTTTATGAAGTTATTTTTTAGGTATCAAAGTTAGTGTCGACACAAACAAGTTTTGTGTCAACACAAAAGAGCTGTTGCTTTCAGGACTCAAAATGAGTCGACACAAATTATATTTGTGTCGACACAAAAGTGTCTCACATTTTTTGTATTCGAAATTTTAGGTCGACACAATTGAAAATTATGTCGACACAAAATAACCGAGGCTACTTATAGATTTTGAGGTGTCGACACCAATTAAAAATGAGTCGACACAAAAGTCCTGAGGCTGCCTGAAAAATTTGTGGTGTTGACACCAGAGACCTCAAGTGTCGACACATATATACCGAGGCTTTCTGCAAAATTTAGTGTCGACACCAAAGAAGACA
>JAULJZ010050792.1:9423-36243 GCA_032270985.1 Heliamphora pulchella
AAAAAAAATTAAATTGGACGGGCAATCGCTGAAATAAACTCCAAATAAAAACTTTTTGATGTCGAACGATCAAAATAAAAATCCGTGCTACCATAGTTAATTCAAATGAATACCATTTGATCGATTCTTCAACTACGAACTTTGATTTCCCGAGTTGAAACTCCGGTCAGACATTCTACTGTATTCCCGATGATATTCCTAAACGTAGTGTGGGTTATGATCCTTGCAGACCTAGTACCGGCAGAACCTGTACAACCTTAGTCTTGGAAGATAACTTAGTTCAGCGTACCCACATATTTATAGGGCTACAGCAGGGACCTGCGGAGTAATTATGACATAGACTTCTACAATAACCTAGATACCTTGCCAGCAGTTTCTGCAAATATGCAAACCTTTCAGCGGTTTCTACAATTTTCATAAAATACTAAATTATAATTCATACCACTAAAGAATTGTAACTGCACTCTTAGTTATTATCTCAAGACTAATTTGTATTGAACTCATCTTATTAAATGTTTAATTTATCCCCTCACATTAAGATTTTTTATACCCGCCAATTTAATTTAATTACTGACAATTTAATTTAATCGGCATCTGTAAAATTTTTTTAAGTCTTTTCGCTCAATTTATTTGACTGTCAGATAATTAAATCCACATGCAGAGTTTGATTCGGTCAAAACTTATAAGCTTACTTAAAGGGGTATCGTCAATCTCAAACAATCGAGACGTGAATTTTATCAATAATTAATATTCACAATATAATTAATACCGCTATCGAACTCACCGGGATTACAGATTCATAAAAGATCGCACATTCTAATGAAACAAAACAATGAATATTAAACATACGCAAATAATAATTATTTTAGAACTAGAGTATAAGCATTCATAATAACCTTGGGGTGTAAATTAATTTATATAGTGAGTATAAAATTAATTTTCCTAATGTGGTCCTGTTTAATACACACAAAGTGTACTAGCACGATGAACTGGAACAATAGATAGTGCTATTATCTATTTCTCGTAATCAAGACATACATATTAAAATTTTGTGCTACAGTCGTACCGATGGTTTGTCCAATTCCATCTAAACTGTAAACAATAACTTAAATTCTGCAAGAATCTATAATTTGGTGTTCTGTGTGCAACTCGTACTCTACACACCAGATTAAATACTATACAAAATAAATGACATTCATGTATAACATTAAAAAAATGGTATTACATTAATTGCTCATTAAGATTCCCATAAAATAAAAAAATAATTTTATTAAAATAAAATTAAATGCTAAAACCAAATAAAATTCATAGTTTTTAGTATACAACCCTAACAATCTCCCACTTATACTCAAAATCATGTTGCCATGCATCTGATTCCCATGCCCTCTATATGACTATCGAAAGTCTTAGTCGGTGGAATCTTTGTAAAAAGTTCTGCAAGGTTATATCCTGATGCAATTTTGGTTACAATAACATCACTCCTCTATACAATTTCTCGTATCGGGTGATATTTACGCTCAATGTACTTTTCTTTCTTATGAACTCTTAGCTCATTCGAGTTTACAACCACTCCGCTATTGTCACAATAAAGTGTAATAGCCGATTGAACTAAAGGACAACTAGATCTAATAGAAAGTTCCTGAGCCAAACGACTTACTTGGTGCTTTAGAAATTGTCACGTACTCGGCCTCTATAGTGAAATCAGCAATACAAGACTTCTTGATACTCCTCCAACTTATAACTCCACCTACCAAGGTAAATATATATCCTGAGGTAGACTTACAAAAAAATTTATCTGACTGAAAATCTGAGTCTGTGTATCCTAAAGGTACTAGACTGTCTGCCTGGTAAATCAATATATAATTTATAATTCTTTTCAGGTACATAATTATATTCTTTGCCGCAGTCCAATACTCCTGCCCTTAGTTAGACTGATATCTGCTAACCATACTAACGGCAAAACAGATGTCGAGTCTAGTACAAAACATAGCACACATTACGCTTCCTACCGCCGAAACATAAGGAGTCTGACTTCATCTTCTCTTTCTCATCAGGTGTCTTAGGACACTGATACTTGGATAGAGTGATTTTATACCTGAAACGGAAGAACCCTTTCTTAGAATCCTGCATGTTAAAATAAGTAAGGATGTCATTGATATACCTTGCTTGTGATAAGTCCAACATCCTTTGTTTTTTAATCTTACAAAAGCTTAATCTTAAGGATGTGACTGGCTTCTCCTAAATTCTTCATATCAAACTGCCAGATAACTATACTTTTACCGAAGATAACATCCCCACATCATTTTTGATGAGCAAAATATTACCTACATAAAGTACTAAAAAGACCACCACGCTTCCGTCACGCTTCTTATACACACAAGACTCATATGGACTTTGATTAAAATTATAAGACTTATGGCTTGATCAAACCAAGTATTTTAAGACCTCGATACCTGTTTAAATCCATAAATAGATCTCTTAAGATTGCACAACATGTGCTCCTGATCATTTGCTACGAAATCGTCTAGTTATACCATATAGATACAGTCTTTAAGACTTCTATTAAGGAAAGTTGTCTTGACATCCATTTGTCAAATTTCATAATTGAAATGAGCTGTAATGGACAATAAATTCGGATAGGCTTAAGCATGGCTACAGGCGAAAAGGTTTCCTCATAATTGATCTCTTTTTTCTGAGTGAACCCTTTTGCAGTAAGCCTAACTTGAAGGTTTTAACCTTCCCGTCTGCTCCTCTCTTTCTCTTGTAGATCTATTTATATCCGATGGATTTTATTCCTTCAGGTGGTTCTATAAGTTCTCAGACCTGATTTGAATACATAGATTAGATTTCATCTCTGAATTCATAATCTTTTACTAAAGATCTGCATCTTTATCTTGGAGTACTTTATTGTAGTCACGGGGTTCGGTATCTAGTTCTATCGGGATACTATCAAAAGATTTCTCCAAGAACATATACCGATCGGGTTGATGAACAACCCTCCCACTACGACGAGACAGTACTTGTGTCTGTGTACTAGCAGTAACATACTGTGCAGAATCTAAACTCTGTGCACCACTACCCACATGCTTTTCTGGCATGTTAATGGCAGCACCCTATTCAGGATCTGTACCTGTCCCGATAATCCTTCCACTACGACGAGACAATGTGATATTAGTGACTTGTGGTTCCTCTTCTGTTCTACAAGTATTTTCACTCATTTCTTTCAAAATAATTTTACTTTTGGGCCCATGGTCCATAATATAATCATCTTCTAAGAATCGGGCATTTGTGCTAATAATAACTTTTTGATCATTTGGATTATAAAATAAATCACCATTCGTTCTATTGGAATACCCAACAATGAAACACACTTCTGTTCTCGATTCCAACTTACCTGCGTTCTTTTTCTACACATGTGCTGGACACCACTAATCTTGAATAACTCATGATTGACATTACCATTTTTATAAGATTCATATTCTTTCTTTTTGCTACACTATTCTCTGCGAAGTGTCCGGTGCAGTCAATTGGGATATAATCCCTTCTGACGACAAGTAGTCCCTAAACTTTCTAAAGAGGTACTCCCCACCACGGTCAGATCGTAGTGATTTGATACTTTTTACCTAGATGCTTCTCTGTCTCCGCCTTAAATTTTTTGAATTTCTTAAAATATTTAGACTTACAGTGCTTCAGGTAAATGTATCCATACATTGAGTGATCGTCAATGAAACTGATGAAGTACTTAAAGCCACCTCTAGCCCGGATAGTCATAGGACCATACACATCAGAGTGAACTAGTTTTAACGGTTCTTTAGCTCTATAACTTTTGGCCAAGAAGGGCCTCTTGGTCATCTTACCCTCTAAGCAGGACACACAGACTAGAAGTGCTTCCACTTCCAATGAACTCAAAGTTTCATCTTCTACCAGTCTATTTATTCTTTTTAGATTCATATAACCCAAGCGTAAGTGCTAAAAAAATATTTGGTTCAATAAAGAATTATCCTTTCTCTTATATGGTAAATTAGATGTATTATTCAATTCAGCCAGTTGTAGTATAAAAGAGATTGGAGTAATAACAAAAATATCGTCCACCAATATAATAGAATAGATAATCCGTTTATTATCTTTAATAAATACAGAGTTATTAAAATAAATCAAATATCCATATTTAACTAATCTAGAAACGGAAACAAAATTTCTTCTAATAGAAGGTACATAAAAATAATCTCTCAATATTAATACTCGATCTCTGCTAAAACTGAGAGTAACATTTTCTATTGCAACTGTTGTTACCTTTGTATTATTACCTATATGCAGGTAAATCTTTTCACCACTAAGTTGTTGAGTTTCTTAGAACCCCTACAATAAATTGCAGACATGATTAGTAGCTTTCATATCTATATACCAGGTACCAGTAGATAACACCACTAAACATGTTTGAATCACTAGTGAACAGAAATTACCTCGTTTGTTCTGCTTACTGAGAAAAATCGTACACTGCCTTTTCTAGTGCCGTGCCTGGTTATAGTAAAAACATCTACCTTTTGGCTTTTTCACACCTGTTCGTGGTCCACTAACTACCCTAAAAACTATGTCACCCTATTTTTGAACTTTTTTTTTCTTCATGCCTTTTGGCCCAGAGGAAGAACTATTTTTAGAAACAAACACATATCATGGCATTGAAGGAATACCTTTTGTAGTTAAAATTATATCCAAATTATTTTTCTAGTCAACAAAATTCGATCTCATTTGTTATTTTTAAGTATTGTTGCAATTGGATTGAAAGTCATTTTAATCTTGAGAATCACATAATTAAAATAACTGCTAATTAAGACGAGCAAAATTTTAAATTTATTTTAAAATTAGTTTCGCAAAATTTTTAATTTATTTTAAAATTAGTTCTTTCTACCATTTAAAAAAAATTCGCCAGCAGCCTGATACGCTATGAATAGCATGCCTCAATGGAAAAACATTTACCATCCATCGTTTGTCCAGACATACTAATTCCTATTAATTTTACTATCTAGATAATAGACTATGTCAAGTAAAATTGAATAGCTGACATAACTTTGGTCTACTAAATAATAGCAGTAACTCAGATGTAGATGATATTATTATTTACAGCAATGTGTTAACCACAACCTAATCTCAAATTAATCTCTTCGTAATGAACCCTTTAGATGAAGAAGTGATCTACACTAACAACTAACTAGAATTATCTTTGAAGTAGGTTCGTACTAGTGATACTGCAATTAATTCTGTTCAATGGAGAGGATGACTTTATTGCCAGCATACGAAATTAATTATATCACCTAAGAACTGGTGATGGAGATCGAGAATTTATCTGTGAATAAACTCATTCTCATATTTAGTTTTTTTTTAAAAAATATTTTTAAGATTATAAAAAATTTGTTTAATTAAAATAAATTTATTAATTTCGAAAATCTCATGATTCGAAAGATTCCAAAACATAAACTCACTTTCCGATGAATGCACAATTTTTTCTTTTGCTTTACAGCAAAGGTAGTGATTAAAGGTATTCAATTATTTTATTTTTACGTTACACATTTTAAAAAATAATAATTTATTAAGATTAAATATTTTTTTATTTAATTAATCTAAAATTCACTATTAATTTTTATGTTTTTTGAAGATATCCGATTAAAAAAATCATCTTAAACGCGTTATTTTGTAAAAATAAAATATTTAAATTTTTTCTATTTAATTAAAAAATATTTAATTAAAAAAAATTAATTTTATTTTCTATTATAAAATATTAATTAAAATTGAATTTTCTCGAATTAATTAAATTAACAGGAATAAATAAAACAGATATATATTATTTACGCAATTTAAATAAATATAAGTGCAAGATATGTATATATTTTAATTTTATGATCAAACAGAAACTCTATTGAATTTCAGTCTCTTGTGCAACGATGAGCTTCTAGTCTTTTAGTTGCTGTAGAAAGCTACTTGTTCTTGTCAGAATCGAATAAAAATTTATCCACTCGCAGCGTTATAGATATACAACATATCTCGATCATAACATATTCGAAAAATAACCCTCTAAGACCCAAAAATTAGCCACCACCGTCGGTGCCGCCGCATGCTTTCACTTCAGGCGGCTTTTGCCGCATCTCCCGAATTCCATTCTTGACTCTATTTTTTTTTAAAAAATAGCTTATGAAAAATACTATTTTTCTGTAAAAATTTTGATTCAAAAATAGCTCAAAAAATAATTTTCAATGGCCGCTAAAATAGCACCGCCTCCTGCCCAGCGCTGCCACCTGTTGCCGCTGCCTGTTTTGGCTTTTCCTGTGATTGTTTTGGTTCCCGTTTTTTCCTATTTTTTAGCACTGATATTCAGCAATATGTTGCCTTAAAGAATGCCTCAAAAATAGTCCCGAAAAAGCTCTAAAACAGCCTCGGACAGCCTCAATGCTGCCGCCAAAAACCACTGCCGCTGTTGCCATTTTTCTATCATCTTTTGCGGCTATTTTCCTTATCTTTTTGGACTATTTTTTAGCACTATTACTTCTATTTTATGCCTAAAAAACTGCTCAAAACCTGTCCAAAAAATGTCGCAAAATATATCAAAAAATAGCCCCGAACTGCTGCCGGTGCTGCTGCCACCGATGATGTTTTTTCCACCAATTGTTTTGCTTGTTTTTGAACCTGTTTTGCTGCTGTTTTTTAATGCCTAAAACTTGCAAAAAACTTACTAAAAAACTATTTCAAAAATGTTGAAAAACCATCGCGATCCGTGGCTAAATAAACCTAAAACCACAGTTGGTGCCGCCGATTATACCGCCGCATGTTCTTCGTGTAAAGGGTCCAATTCAAAATGGGTAAAGGGTCCGGTTCATATTTACACAACATGGATACATTAAAAATGTTGTGCATAGATGCTAACTGTGGTGCCAAGGTAAGGCGATATGCCATCTTTTCGATCCTCTCAAGGATCTCAAATGGCCTGATAAAATGAGGCGACAACTTCTCGCTTTTTTCGAATCTCATCAGGCCCTTTTGTGGCGATACCTTCAAGAATACGTGGTCTCTCACCTCAAATGCCAATAGCCTCCTCCTCCTGTATACATAACTCTTCTAACGGTTCTACACGGTCACTACACGCTCGTGGATTGCCACATTCTTCTCCATAGTTTCGCACACAATCTCTGACCGCAACACTGCCATCTCCCCTATTGGAAGAAAACTATCAAGATCATTGATTTGTAAATAATTTTAAAAAAAATAAAACTGGAGGGGCAATTGCCGAAACAGGTTCCAGATAAATTTTTTTTGATATCGAATGATCAAAATTAAAAACCGTGTCACCATAGTTAATTTAGATGAATACCTTTGGTCGATTCTTCAACTACGAACTTTGATTTTTCGAGTTGAAGCTTCGGTTAAATCTTCTACTATATTCCTGAGGCGATTCCTAACGTAATGTGGGTTACGATTTTTCGAGAACTGATATCGGTAGAATCTAGACAACCTTAGTCTTGGAAGACAACTTATGAATTTGGTTCAGTCTACCCGCATATTTATAGAGTTACAACAGAGATCTGTGGAGTAAGTATGATATAGACTTCTACTGTAAGCTAGACACCCTTCTAGGAATTTCTGCAAATATGCAAACCTTTCAACGGTTTCTATAATTATGAGAATCTTGTAGCGGTTTTTGATATTTTCATAAAATATTAAATTACAGTTCATACCACTAAAGAACTGTAACTGCACTTTTAGTCATAATCTCAAGACCAATTTGCATTGAGCTCCTCGTATTAAATGCTTAACTCATCTCCGCACGTTAAGATTTTCGATACCTGCCAATTGAATTTAATTACTGACAATTTAATTTAATCGGCTTCTTTAAAATTCCTTAAGACCTTCTGCTCAACTTATTTGACTACCGAATAATTAAATCTAGCTACAGGATTTAGTCCGGTCAAAACTTATAAGCTTCCTTATGGGGTATCATCAATCCCGAATAATTAGGACGTGAATTTTGTTAATAATTAATATTCACCATATAATTAATACCGCTATCCAACTCACTGGAACTATATACCCATAAAAGATCACCCCCTCTAATGAATCAAAATAACGAATATTAAATATACGCAAATAATTATTATATTAGGATTAAGAGCATAAGCATTCATAATAATCTTGAGATATGAATTAATTTATATAGTCAGTATAAAATTAATTACCCTAGTGTAATCCTATTCAATACACACAAAGTGTACTAATACAGCGAGTTGGAACAATAGACAACGCTATTATCTATTTTCCATAACCAAGACATGTATACTAAAACTCTATACTATAGTTGTACCGATGGTTTGCTCAGTTCCCTCTAAATTGTGAACAATAACTTATATTTTGCAATAACTTATAATTTGGTCTTCTGTGTGCAAGCCGTACTCTATACACTAGATTAAATACTGTACAGAATAAATGGCATCCATGCATAACATTAAAGAAATGATATTACATTCACTACTCATTATGATTCTCATAAAATGAAAAAATAATTTTATTAAAGCAAAATTAAATACTAAAATTAAATAAAATTTATGATTTTTAGTATATAACCCTGACATCCCCAATGTCTGCCCAACAAATAGGTGACTTACACGGTCTACCATACAATGCCTCATAAGGTACCATCTCAATGCTCGACTAGTAATTGTTACTCTAAGTAAATTCCACCAATGGAAATTGATCCTCCCATGACCCGCGAAATTTAACAACATATGCTCGAAGTATATCCTCAAGTATTTGAATGGTGCGCTCTGATTGGCTATCTGTCTGGGGTGAAAAGAAGTACAGAGAAGTAGGTTCGTCCCCATGGCTGACTGCAAACTCTACTAGAAACGTGATGTGAAGTAGGGGTCTCGGTCGGAGACGATGAAAATCGGCACTCCGTGAAGTCTAACTATCTCGCTCACAAACAACTTGCTAGGCTTGTTAACCGAATCCGTCGTGCGAATTGGAAGAAAATGCGCGAACTTAATCGACCTACCAACCACCACCCAAACGACATCGTGCCCCCTCGGCGACTTCAAAAGTCCTGAAACAAAGTTCATAGTGATGTTCTCACATTTTCACTTTGACACTAGCAATGGCTATAACAGACCTGCTTCTCTCTGATGCTCGACCTTTACTTGTTAGCAAGTAAGGCAACGTGAAATGAAAAGGGTAACATCCTTCTTGATACTCCTCCATTATAACTTTTTACGCACATCATGATACATTTTGGTGCCACCCAAATACATCGCAAGACGACAGTGATGAAACTCACGGAGCACGTCATCACGACTTGACTCCGGCACAAAGATCCTCCCTGTAAATCTCAAACTCTGGCCGGAGTGAATAGTCCACTCCTTGGCATCCCCGCCAATCAAGAGTCGCTTTTGAAACATCAAGTTCTCTGCATCCAACTACTGTGCCTCTATAACGCGATGAACAAGGCTGGGTTGGAAAACCACCATGAACAGGGTAAAACAATCGCCAGACTCATCAAGACATAAGTCATACTCGCCGACCTCAGCGAGTATACTCCATTCCCTAATGGAAATATGAGCTAAAGAGCTCAAATACTTCTGACTGAGGGCGTCGACCACCACGTTGGCCTTGCCCAGGTGGTATTATAAGTCAAAATCATAATCACCCAAAAACTCAATCCACCTCATCTGATGCAAGTTCAAGTTTTTTTACGAAAATAGGTATTTCAAGCTCTTATGATCCAAGAATACTTCAAAGCATTCTCCATATAAATAATACCTCTAAGTCTTTAGAGCAAAGACCACTCCTGCGAGCTTCAAATCGAGGGTAGGATAGTTCGTTTCGTGATTTTTCAACTGTCTTGACCCGTTGGGAACCACCTTGGTCTGTTGTATCAACACGCAACCCAACCCCTCGTATGGCGCATCACAATAAACGGCATAGTCGAGTCCTTTTTCTAGCACGATTAAAATCGGTGCACTGGTTAACCTTTCCTTTAATGTCTGAAAGCCAAGTTCACAACTATCGTTCCACACAAACTTAATTCCTTTTTGCGTAAGACGTGTCATAGACACTGCAAGCCTAGAGAAGTCCTTCACAAACCGATGGTAATACCTCGCCAAGCCCAAAAAACTCCAAATCTCAAACACACTTTTTTGGCCTCTCCCAATTCATCACTTCTTCAATCTTAGAAGAATCCACTGCCACCTCGTCTCCAGAAACTACATGCCCCAAAAACTTAATCTCAGGCAACCAGAACTTGCACTTATCATATTTGGCATACAAACGATGCTCATATAACAACTGTAGAGCAATCCGAAGATACTCTTCATGTGCCTCCTCCGATGGTGAATAATTGAGAATGTTGTCCACAAATACTATCATGAACCTATGGAGGTACGATTGAAAGATACGATTCATGAGATTTATGAATGTCGCTAGTGTGTTAGTCAGTCCAAATGGCATGACTAGGAACTCAAAATGCCCATAACGAGTGCGAAAGTCCATCTTCTAGATATTCTTCTCGTTGACTAGCAACTGATGACAACCCAATCTCAAATCGATCTTCGAGAAGTAACACGAACCCTTCAATTGGTCACACAGATCATCGATACGAGGCATAGAGTACTTGTTCGCAAACAATACCGGTGCTCCCTATGGCTCCCCATTAGGACGGATAAAATCCTTATCCAACAACTTCTAGACCTGCACCTTTAACTCAAGCAACTCAGCTGGTGCAAAACAATAGGAAGGCATAGAAATAGGAGTGGTCCCCAGAATGAGGTCGATGGAAAACTTAACTTCTTGTCGTTGAGGAAGCTCAAACAAATCTTTCAGAAAAACATTCAAAAACTCGCAAACCATGGGAGGAAGTTCCTCACAAATGAACTCAGTCTCGCTTGTAGATAAGGCATAAAAACGAAGGCTAAAGCTACCATGGTCTTGTAAACTACGAGGCCTGGGAACCAGGCCGTCATCCCAATCACCCATAAAATAAAAAGAGTCTCCCTCCATTATGCAAACAAACACTCAACGTCAATTGCAATCGATGAAGGTGCGAAAGGTGATCAACCAATCCATCCCTAGTAAGATATCGAATGAAGCCATATTGAGCACAATAAAATCAAATTCCAAGCTGCAGTCGGCTATCTCCATCTCACAGGCTATACAAACACGTCTCAGCACCGTAGTCCCACTAATCAGTGTCTCTATTCATAAGGCACTACTGAAGACGTTTGCCTCTAACCCTAATGCAGATGCAAATACGGATGAGATAAAAGAATGTGACGCTCTGGTGTTTTCAAGAACACTGGCCCAAGAACGGTACACTAGAAAAGTACCTCGAATGATTAATGGGCTAGCTGCGGTATCTGCACGGCAAGTGCCACTGAAGTACTAGACTCCACGAAGGCATACACTCGTTCTTGATTCCCCTAGTTTTGCCCACTATTCCTCTCAACCCCTAGCTGCCTCACTGACTAGGCTGAAGTCACCAATCTTACAGCCCTCGTCGACTACATCACCGATTGTTGTGTGACCAACCGTAGCCCTATCACCCCTATAATGCCTGACTCAGATGTGCTCCCAAAGTACTCTGAACATTCTCTCCATAAGGGAAATCCTAACGGGTATGACCCATCTGGCCACATTGAAAACACAAAAATGGAGCCTTCCTCCGAGTTTGACTCTACTGCTGTCCTCTCTGTGGGCACTTCCTAGAATGATGACCCATCTGTCTACATGAGAAACAAACCATCTCCCGATGTTCAGAATGTCCAGATGATGCAATGGATGGTGCAGGTGCCGACTATGGCTGCGGCTGGGATCCCGTAGGATAGGAACTCTATTCTCTTAATTTTTGCCTATTTAACTGGCGCCCCTCTAACTGTGCACTAGAACCCCTTGATGTGACTTGCCTCCCTTAATCTCACTGCTTTCTGCCATAACATTCTCAACCAGAATAGTGACTTCCAGTAACTATGTGCAGGCCCAAAATCATAGGGCTGCAATCCTGTCCTTGATAGAGGGTCGAAGACCCCGTTCAAACTGCTTGGTGCGCAACTCTTTCATTGCCACCATCTCAGGTGCAAACGTGACAAATTCACGAACTTGACCTCATACTGGACCACCGTCAAGTTCCCCTGAATAAGGGAGAGAAACTCCTCCCAATACGTATCCCTTGATGACCTTGTGAAATATTTCTCCAGAAAGACCCTATTAAAAGTGGTAAGCGGTTCACGTGCCTTCTACAGTTGTTTTAGTAAATTTACACCTCTTTCTTGCATCTTTCTGGAGTTAGAACGCGCTACCAACTTTACCCTTAGCTCATCCTCTATGATCTTTAATGTATCAAATATTGTTGTGGTCACTTATAACCACTCAATAGCTATTTTGGGATCAGGCACCTCAGAAAAGGTTGGAGGATCCAACCGTTGAATCTCCCTCATGGCGACTATAGCCCTTGGCTCGGGAGGTCTTACTCCTCCCTTAGTCGCCTTGGTTAATGCTCGCATCGGTGTATGTATCTCCTGTATAACGTCAACACTACCCACTTATTCCTTTGGGGCATGCACATCCCCTTCCTTTGAAACTTAGGTATATGCTCGACCTCAGCCGCGACCTCGGCGTCTACCTCGTCTTAGTAACATCACTCTATATATAAGAAAGAATAAAGAGAGATATCAATACCATAACCTAAACCAACTCATCTCCCACAGAAAACATTATCTTTCATCAAGTTACCACGTAACACGTACCATAATGTCAACACATCTCACGCAACAAGAAGGCCTAATCGAAGTGACACATTAATTCGGTTAACTTGTTTGGATCTCTTGTTTGGATGGACGTCGGACAAACGTCTTTCTAACTCGAACCCCAAATTAGTTGATCGGATGCCCAAGGTCAAGATATGTCATCCTAAGAATCTAACCTCCATACCCAAATGACACATAGCATGCAAACATCAAGTCACCTAAAAGATATCTCATGCAAACATACCAATACATGACCGTCACGCATCAATGTATACTTTCACGCAACCGATCAACCATTCCCACGACACCTAAGTATTCGAACTTAGAGTTCTGATACCAATTTCTCACACTCTGATCTCCTAATAATAGAAACCCATGAACTTGACAGGAAGAAACTTGATTTTAAGACAGCCAAACCAAAAGAACTCGTAGAAGAGAAATTTTATTGAAAAAGATCAAGCTTCAAATTTTTTTTGTCAAATGTAAGGGTAAAAGTAAGTAATTTTACTTGCAAAACAAGTCTTGAAATAGGTCAATTTATACCCCAAAGGATACCCCAAAGATACCAATCAAAACCCCTTTTTAATCCAAAGACCCAAAAATTTCACCTAGTAGGGTTTCGCTCAAGCGGAACCTCCACTGCTCGAGTGGTGAGCTGGTAGTGTGATTTTTACCAAAAATTTGAAAAACTTTCTAAGTGTTGGAAAAACACTTGGTCTTTTCAAACTTTGAACGTACTTTTGAATAGGCACAAAAATAAAGTTAAACACACATTTAACAATGAAATATCCCCTTTTCAACCCAAAAACTCAAAAATCTAACATTAGAAATCATGATATCCCATTCAAAAACCAATGAATTTAACCCAAAATACGAGCTCAACACCCTCACGTGCATAACAAGACATGAATTCATGGCCTCAAGGCCTTACAGCACGGGTTACTCTAATCCAAAATATATTCATCCAAGTATTCAAAGAGAATTACATCTACAATTTTAATTCTAAAAAGGTATTACAAGTGAATATGTAATTCTATCAAAAACAATCAAAAAGGGTCTTGATGACCATTCTCCTCATTTCAAAATTTTCTTTCTACTATCACCTGAAATGGTTTATACAACATAAGCCGAGGTTTGTAAAAAAATGACTAGAAATGAACATATGCATGACATGCGAGGATGGTTATGCGAAATGCACACATAATTTTTCACAAAACCAATTTTTGTTTTCCAAAACAAAACTCATTTCACATAATCGATTTTTCACAAACCAAAATCGTGGTTTAGTGTTCCACTACCTTATCAAATCCAACCGTTACAATGTGAGGAACGACTTTAACACGAATGACTCATACAAGATCGCACCCTATAATGAATTAAAATAATAAATATTAAATATACGCACATAATAATTATTTTGAGATTAAGAGTATAAGCATTCATAATAATTATGGGGCATAAATTAATTTATTAAGTCAGTATAAAATTAATTATCCTAACTTGGTCCTGTTCAATATACACAATGGGTAAAGAATATGATTTGAAAGACCACAGTTGTAAATGTGAAACGAGGTTATGAGGTTGTGTAATTGAGTTGGTAGAGGAACCGGGTTGTGGTTGGAATCCCAGGTTGTTGATAAAAATTGAAATGGTTAAATGAATAAAGATTCAAAATGGTTTGGTATCGGGTCACCTCCCGAGTGTTTTTTCAGAAAATCGAAATGGTTTTGTAACGGGTCACCACCCGGGTGTTCGTTTGGGAAACCAAAATGGTCTGGTACGGGTTGCCTCTTGGGTGTTCCTTCGAAAAACTAAAATGGTTTGGTATCGGGTCACCTCTCGGGTGTTGCTTCGGGAAACCAAAATGGTTTGGTATGGGTTGCCTCTCGGGTGTCCCTTCGAAAAACTGAAATGGTTTGGTATGTGAATAAGTTGGGTTTGAGTAGTTCCACGGTAAAAGATCAAAAACTTGCGTAATGTGGGCACAAGGTTCCCTCAGGGTAGCCCTCGTAAACTGGAGGTGGGTACCATAAACTGGATGGGTGCCAGGTTCCCTCGGGTGAGGCCCGTAAACTGGACGTATTAGTTATCGTGGTGAGTTATAGAACTCTCTATTACCCAACGGCTTCTTGTAGCTTGTTGGGGGAATAAGGAGGGTTTTTTATAAGCTGCACCCATCGTCGGTTTAGTATTTTGATTAATGGAATGAAATGAAAATGTGAATAATGGATCGTTAAATTGGAAAGGAAATAGAAGAAAGGGGAAGAAATGAAAACTTAAAGGTTGAATAAGACAAAGATACAAATTTAATGAGAATGAAAGATGGGAATAAATAAAAGACGATCTACGTGGGAGAGTTAGGAAATTTGAAGTTGAGGAATCCAAATGAATTCATATTATCTTTACAATAAATAAAATGGGTGTGGATGTTAAATCGAAAAATGAGTAAAGAAGATAATTGAAAGTGATTGCATAATACCCTGTTCATTCATACTTCACAAGTCATGCATTGCACTTTCTTTATTCTTTATTTTACGTGTTTCAGCTCACGTTTGTTGGTTACATTTTTTTACAGGTTTTGATAATCCAGAGAAGTCATAAGAAATGTATAGATTGTTACGTGAGTCTTGTAGAAGAAAAGATGAAAATTTATGTTTTGAAGTTGATATATGAATTTTCTGCGTTTTGTAAAAGTATAATGAAGCATACCTTTGTAATCGAAATATGTATATCTTGTAATTGTGTCGGTTGTAAGAAATTGATGGAAACTTAGAATGTCATGTGCATATACATTTCTAGATTTTGTGTTTGAGAATTTGAAAGAAAATATGGACTCTTATGGATGAATGACGTACATTAATACTAGTATGTGATGTTCATATGAAAGGACTTGAATGGATTCTAAGTTTAAGGAATGTTTAGTTATTGGTTTGATTGTATACTTTCCTAAGTTATAAGAAACAAATCAAGTTAAAATGTCTGAAGGTTTACATAGTTTCGTGGGATTTCCTTTGAATTATGAATGCAGATGTAATGAATGGTGAATGTTAGTCATTAAATAGTATTGACTGTGATTGAGAGTTGAGATTTGGGCAGAGTCTGAGTATAAATTTCTATTTGAGTTTGACAGGTTCTTTAAGTAATTTGGAAATATTCAAAAAACAGAGGAGACTCGGCCAAAATTTTTAAGAAATATACTTAGAATATTTATAAAGTTTGGCTCCTAAGTTGTATACTATTGGTTTGTTCTCGGGCATGTGGGCACTCAAGCAAGGATGGGATCCGCTCAAGCGGTGTAAGGGACTAGGACTGAAAAATAATTTTTGGTAGTTGATAGCTCGAGCGGTGGTCTGTTCGCTTGAGCGGACTAAACTGCCATCGAGTGCCTGTCCTTGTTTTGAGAATTCGGTGTCTAATTTGATTTAAAAGATTTCAAATTAAAAACCATTATTTTCTAAAGGGTTTCTCACGTTTGGGTGATAGTGTGAGGTTGGGTGGCTAGGTTCACGTGACCCAGGTTAGAGGCATGACAGAATGGTATCAGAGCTCTATATTCGAAAAGCTACAAACTGTAAGTGATAATGACCTTTGTGTATGAATTGTTTGGTGATTGTAGGTACCACTACACGGCATAAATTATGTGCTTGCATGGTTTTGCGAATGAATTATCTTGTGCATGCTATGTGTTTATGTGAACATGGAGGTTAAATCTTGGGAGTGATGTGACTTGCCCTCGAGGGTCCAATTACCTATTTCGAGATTCAAAATAGAAAAGCATTTGTCCGACGTTCTTTCTATAAAAAATCTAGATTAGTTAACCAGATTGACGTGTCATTCCTAATGGTTCCTCTCGGTATGTGTATGGTTGGTGATGTGTTGAATTTGATTGTGATCAGTACGTTTATATGATTGTACTGTGTTCAAATTTAAAGGAAGAAAAGATTAAATTGAACGTTAATCTTAATGGATCCCATAATCTTTCCTAGTTAGAAGTGATGTTTCTAAGGTTAGAGTAAAGTTGTGGTTGTGGTTATGATATGGATCGTAGAGATACGACCCGGTGTTTGTTGATGGTGAGAGATTTGAACTTAGGAGTTGAGAGTTGATCATTTTAGTGTGTAGTACGACAATTATACCCTGGTGTTACTAGAGCATGAAAAATAGATGTTTTGTTTGTTGATGGACTTTATTCTTAAGAGTGTATCTAGAAATGGAATAGGCGGATAAATAATAACTATGAGTCTTGATCATTTTAAAAACTTAGACGTAAGTAATCTTTGGGGAATCTAGTCGTTGTAACTACAAAGTATTTAAGGGATTAATACGAAAGTTGAGAATATGGTTTCTCTTTTCGAGAATAAGTATCTCTTTTGTGATTTCTACAAGACTGAGAAATTTGGATTAGCAACAAGATATCTTATTCATGGATTGGACCCATATCAAGGAATGGCTTATTCTATCTCTACTAGAGAAATAATTATTCATTCATATAGAAGGTTGGCTGAACCTGGGACCTTATTTAATGGACATCCTTTGGGGTATTATTATCTGTTATGATGGCACTGTTAAGAATGTATGTAGCAATTTAATTATTCAATTTGAGTATGAGGTTAGGCCAGAAACTAAGAGTTTTTTCGTTATTAGTGAACCAGTTGGTGTGTTGGTTGCAACTGCCACAAGATAGTTTTAGACTCTTCTCTAAGTAATGATTTGTCGTGAGAGATGATGAAGAAGGTACATCTTTAAAATTTTAAGAATGATCTTTCTGACTATTAGGTAGTATTGTATTTGAATGATGGAGATTGTAAGAGAAAGTATTGTCAAGAAAATGCTAAGGATATCGCTGTTGAGTTCTGAGTTGAGTATAGTGGACGGTAAACAGTGTATGGAAGCTCTGAATTTGATACTAACCTTACTGATCGTGTTCACTTCAAAAGGACATTGTTTCTAGACCTGAACATAAGTATGTAAAAAAAATGCAGAGGGACAATTGATTCGATTTGGAAGAAGAAGGACGCTGGTCATTTATTCAAAAGAATAAAGTTATTTATCAGTAAAGAGTGTTCTTTTGGGTAACCTTGTGGTCATGACATGCCATGTTTGAATTCTTTTAGGATGACATTAGTGACAACCATTTCAAAGGAGAATAGAGTTAAAGAGAGTTTTGATTTACCAAAATAATTCATGGCGTGTGTTTGAGTTAGGAATTGACTAGTTTGTGAGAGCACTAATGGGGACCTTAATCTAAGAGTTGGTCACCTACGACATGAGTTACGTCCTGATGGTTTGATAACACAAGTTAGACCTCAAATCATTAAAGATTGGATGGTGCTAACATTCGAAGAGATCTTGGAATTATTCCTTAGGAAGCATGTTTGTATGTCACTATCTCAACCATAGGTGCGGAGATATGTTAACGTCTTTAACGTAGGACAATCACGTGGCATTCGATTTCAGATATTGTAGGTGAGTATGGAAAGGTTGTCAAGTGGAGAATTAATTTTGAATTTCGGGAATGAAATTCCCTAAGGTGGGAAGGTTGTAGTGGCTTGGTCCATTTCTTTTATTATTAATTAATTTTGACAACATAATTAAAATAACAGAAATATCAAAATTGTTTAGGATTATTGATAGGATATGTGGTATGAGTCGAGACCCTGAGAAATTAATCCGTGAATAAATTCTATGATGCTATAAAATGTCAATAATGACATCGTAATTAATTATAAATTAATTTGAATTGGAGAATTAACTAGGATGTTTTTTTATATATAAAAATACAATGTGTGTATGTTTGTTTAAAAGTGGAAACTTCTAGAAAAATTGAGAAACAAGATCAAGGAAGGATATTAGATGTCAAATAGGCACCCCCTTTCACCTCCTCCCCCCCCCCCCACGCATAGCCTCTTCTTCTCCTCTTCTTTTTCGATTTTCTTACTTCCATGAAAGGAAGTGTGATACCTTGGTATCTCACATCGAAAAGGGAGAGGGAGTTTTTGGGTTATAAAAAAAAAATCTTAAACCCTTACATTCAACGAGGCATTTTCTCAGGTGGTAGAAACCATAGCAGAACTCTTCAGTTAAGCGTGCTTAAGCAGATGCAATGCAAAGATGGATGACCCCCTTGGAAGAACAAAATTGTGAGGGCTTTTACTCAAAGCGGACAATATCGTTGCCATGTGAAAGGTTAAGGTGTTACAAATGGTATCAGAGCCGACTCTTCTCACTCCGAGTGTGGGCCCCTGTCATTTCGCGTGACACGTGGGTGGGCTACTGAGTGGGCAGGTCGATAAGGACTGGCAGGCTACTGTACGGGAACGTGTAGCCCTAAGGGGGTGAATTGTGATACCCTGGTATCCCACATCGAAAAGGGAGATGGAGTACTTGGGATACAAAGAAAAAACTTTGGACCTTTACATTCAAAAAAGCGTTTTCCCAGGTGGTAGAAACGTTAGCAGAACTCTGCAGTTAAGCGTGCTTAAGCGGGAGCAATGCAAGGATGGGTGACCCCCTGAAAAAAACAAAACTGTGAAGGGTTTTACCAAAAGCGGACAATATCTTTACTATGTAAAGGGTCGGGGTGTTACAGGAAGCTTTAAGATCTGACCCACACTTTCATAAAAAATCAGCCCTCTTCTATGCCAACTTGCGTACCGCCGTCCAACAAACGAGTACAAGGCACTATGAGCTTCGTAATAAACCCCTAAAATTCGATTTTTGAAGAAACTAAAAACCTAGGGTTTAAATTATTGGACTAATGTTAAGCTTGGAGGTTGCGGATTTTGCTAGGAACCTCACGAAGAGAAAAAATCTAGACAACTTGAACAGGGAGAGACCGAGTTTTCCCCCTCTACCACCGGTTATCTCTTCTCCTTTCATTTACGTTTTATTGTTTTTCATTTTTTCTGTGGAGGTTGAACTAATTTTTGTTTCCTTTAAAAATTGGAGATTTAAAATAATCAAATTGGAGCAACCCAAGAGAGATTCGAGCCTTCCACAACAAAACCATCATGTCTGAATCATCAACGACCTAAAACCCTTTCTAATCGATATTCTAGGGTTCCATTTCTTGGCAAAATTCTAAAATCGGGTACTCCGAGAGGTCGGATCTTAACTAACTGTCAGACCCGGAACCTTGTTCTTTTATGTTATTTATATATTTGATGTGTTTGTTTCAGTTTATGAATAGTATCGATGCATGATTTAGGCCGTAAAGTTGTCGAACAGCATGTGTAGATGTGTTTTACGCTTTTCGAGGGTTCAATAGAGGCTCGTTTAGCTTGTGCTTGGACCAAAAACCTGGACTAGGTGAGTTGGGATGGTTTTTGGTTTGAAAACCACGAAAAAAATTCCAGTACGCCTCTGTGGAGGAGTACGGTCAACTAGGGGGGCCAGTTCGATCGACCGAACTGGTTTTTCTGGGTTCGATCGACTGAACCCTATGGTTCGGTCGACTGAATTGTGTAATTTTCCATTTTCTATAAAAGCAGCAGTGGCAGAGTTTTTGAGACAAAAACGTTTCTTCAGCCGTAAGAAACCCTTTTGTCCTCCTTCTCTCTAGATTTGAGGGCCCGGGGCTTGGGTTTTTGTTGATTCCTTTGTGGATCCTTGCTATCGGGGCTGAGGGCTTCGTATATATCCGGTCGGATTCTCGTTCTGATGCCGTTCAGTTTTGAGACGTCGAGTTCTTGACTCTTCGAGGTAGGATTCTAGACCCTACCACTGTATTAGGGTGATATATGTAATTGTGTATGCTTTCACTGGGTAGAAATGCATAAAATGTGATTTTCATGTGTAACCGTGGTTTTTGGGTAAAAGTGGGATTTTTACGCCTTTTTCTCGGTTTTATGCATGATCCGGGTGTGTTGACATCCGTGGTTTTCAAAAGTGATTTGAAAATGTGGTATTTTGTGAAAACGGTGAAAAATGTGATTTTGGAGGTTTGGAGCTAACCCGTGGGGTTGATTCTCATCCTTTTCAAATGTTTTGTGGGAAATGGTGTTAGATCTCCATGTTGATGGATGGGATCTCTTATACATGCGTGTATAAGCTATTTTACTGGTTTTCATAGTGGAACTACGGTGGGTTTTTAAATATTATACCTAGATGTACCGTGACAGTGGGTGTAGTTGAGTTGGGCTTCCATTGCTCATCGGTGTAAGTCCAGAAACGTGCGCAGCGTAGGTGCTCTGTTCCTTTGGGTTAGTCCCCGTAAATTGAGTGTATTGGGTGCTTTGTACCCTCAGGCTCAGGTTCCATAAATTAAGCAGTAGATACTCTGTACCTTCGGTCGTGAAAATTCGTAAATTAAGTGGTTAGTGGGTGCTCTGGACCCTCGGGCTCGACCCATAAATTGAGTACATTGTTGTGACTCCGTATAGAGCTTATCATTACCAAGCCTGTGGGTTCAGGGTATGTGACCCGAGTGGAGAATACTATGTTTTACTGCTTTCCCTTAACTGTGACATGATATCTATTAAGATGATATGCATAGTTTGAAGGATGGAAAAACGTGAGTTTTATGAGATAAAACCGTTTTGAGGCCCGTGGAGGCTTGATGGAAAACTGTTGATTTTTTATGAAAAAACCTTTTAAGCTCCCGTGGTTGAGCCCATGTGTGTGAGATTACATAGCCTGCTTTACAGTTTTTACTGTCTATGTTCTATTGGGTTTCGGCTCACGGTTTGGAATTTTCTGGAAAAATATTTTCAGGTGATCATGACGAGTTGATCTAGTTGCAGAGGTAATGGAAGACTTGCTGTAGTTTTTTCTATTTTTGTACATGTACTTTTACATGTAATGCCTGTGATGGCCGATTTTGTACGCCTTGAGGCGATACTATTATTCATGTATGAGATAGCATGATTTACAATTTTATGAGGGTTGAACTGTTGGAAATTTTTATTCAACGTTGTATATTTGATATTCAACTGTAAAAACTTATTTTTCATAAATGGGTGTTTTGATGGGCTTTCGCGTGACCCGAATGTCAGGGCGTGACAACTTGGTATCAGAGCTCTAGGTTCGAATATCTATGAGCCATGGGAAAGAGGGTACATCACCTTGTGAAGATGTATGTGTGCTTGATTGCATGTGTTACAGCATTTTCCTAACATAGCATGATAGCTTGTGGTGTATACGTTGGTATGGAGGTTGGATCTTAGGATTGATTAGTCTTGCTTTTGGGCGTTTTCCTAACATACCATTTTATAGACGCATTTCGCGGACGTGATTACTAGCAAGGAATCTAAGTGATCCAGATGGACGAGTCCTTCTTGTTGGTTCTCCTCGATATGTGAGATATGTGATGACATGATCTATGTGGCTATGTGTTACCATGCCTATGTGATATGTCATGTATGTTAGCAATAACATGTTGTTTGGATTCTTATCATATTATGTGCTTTTGTATAGAGTTATGTCCACGCGGGGAAGACGAGGCTGAGGTTGAGACCGTGGCCGTGGTTCTGGCTGAAGGGACGTTCTAGTCCCAGATGTAGGGTATGCTAATGCACCCCAAGGACCTATTGCTGAGGGAGATCTGTTGCATGAGATGGTCGGCTCTATCCGGTAACTGGCTGATGCTGCTACGGGGAGAGAGACCGTACCTGAGCCGAGGGTAACGGTAGCGGTGCATGAGTTTTGCCGCCTTGTCCCTCCTACCTTCTCTAGGGATCCCAATCCCACGGTTGCCACTGAGTGGCTGGAGCTGGTCACCGGGATCCTTGATTCGCTTCAGATTGAGGAAGATTATCCGAGGGTTATATGTACTGCCTTTCAGCTGAGAGGGAGTGCTCATATGTGGTGGAAGTTCGCCAAGACCACTGTGGCAGGCACCTGGGATGCGTTCACGAAGGAATTTCTGGAGAAATACTTTCCAGCGACTCTGAGGGATCGCTACAGAGAGGACTTCCTATTTCTGACGCAGGAGACGATAATAGTGCTTGAGTATGAGGCTGAGTTTACTAACCTATCCAGATTTTCACAGGAGATTGTGCCTACTGATGAGTTTCATGCGAAATGGTTCGAGAGGGGTTTGAGACCCGTTAATCGAGACAGAGTGTCTGCACTCAGGCTGTAGGTTTTTACAGAGTTAGTGGAGATCACCATGAAGGTGGAGGATACTCTGAATGAGACGCGCCGAGACAGAGATAGTCAGGGACAACAAGGTAGGGGATGCTCACAGAAGCAGGGGCGCAGGGAGAACAAGCGCCGACGGACATCAAGTCTGAGTTCTCACCCGGTGGGGTCGTATTCGCCACAGTCTTCTACATCCAGGACTCCCATAGCTTCAACGGGAAGGTCAGATCAGAGGGCTCTTTGTCATAGATGCCAGCGGCCAGGGCATCGTGCAGCGGAGTGCAGGAGTGCAGCGCATGTTCAGGCCCAATCATAGTCACGGTAGCAGGTGCCAGAGAGAGGATCACCTATATGTTTTGAGTGTGAGCAGTCTAGGCACATCAGGAGGAACTGCCCTCAGGGAAGGAGCATTCAGAGTACAGCAGGAGCACCAGCTGTTCCATAAGGCCAGGGGAGACAGATGTATTCACAGCCTACAGCTCAGACGTCCAGATTTGCAGAGGGAGGAGCTTCAGTGCAGTCTGGCTGACAATCTACAATGCAGGGCCACAGTGGACCTGCCAGAGCCAACGTTCTTGCAGAGCCTAGTTCTTCTCGAGCATCGATCGTACCCGATGCTGCTGTTACCACCTCCGTGATCAGAGGTACTCTTCTAGTCTTCAAATCATGGGCCAGTGTTCTTATCGACACTGGAGCATCACGTTCAGTTATATCATCTCCTTTCGCATCTGCTTTAGGATTGCGAATGGACTGGTTGGGTAGTACCTTGTGTGTAGAGACCCTAGTGAGTGGGAGTGTGAAGTTGGGCCTTATCTGTAGATCTTGCGTGTTGGAGGTCGCCGGTCGTTACTTAGAGTTTGACCTTGTTATTCTAGACATGACTGAGTTCGACGTCATTCTAGGGATGGACTGGCTGACCACCTATCGTGCCTTCATCGATTTTGATTGACGGAGAGTGACGATTTGTACATTGACTGGAGATCGTTTCTATTTTTTTGGAGACCGGGACGAGGGTTTGAGGTCTTTACCTAGTTCTGTGCAAAACCAGGGCAACCTAAGTTTCCTTTTCTCATCTCTTATGTTGGATGAGGAGGTAGGGGTTCGAGGAGAGTTACCTCTGGTGGTGCGTGACTATCCTGATGTCTTTCTTGATGATCTGTTTGAGTTTCCGTCGAGCCGGGAGGTAGAGTTCTCTATTAATCTAGTTCCCGAAGCTACTCCCATTTCTATACCGTTTTATCGGTTTGCACCCGCTGAGCGGCGTGAGCTTAAGGTACAGCTTCAGGAGCTACTGGAGAGGGGGTTTATACGTCTGAGTACCTCGCCGTGGGGAGCTCCTGCTCTGTTTGCCAAGAAGAAGGATGGATCCTTACGTTTGTGCATTGACTACCGAAAGTTAAACCACGTGATAGTGAAGAACAAATATCCGATGCCGAGGGTAGATGACTTATTTGATCAGCTGAGGGGTTCGAGTTGTTTCTCGAAGATAGACTTGAGATTAGGATATCACCAGCTGAGGATTAGGGACGAGGACATAGCGAAGACCGCCTTTAGGACTCGCTATGGTCACTACGAGTTTCTGGTTATGCCGTTCGGTCTGACGAGTGCGTCTACTACGTTCATGAGTTTGATGAACCGGATATTCCACCCTTATCTGGACAGTTTTGTAGTAGTATTTGTGGATGATATTCTAATATATTCACCTACCAAAGAGGCACATGAGGATCATCTGCGGATCGTGCTACAGACTCTGAGAGAGCATCGCTTGTACCACTCGAAGTTCGAGAAGTGCGAGTTTTAGATGTCTGAGGTGAGGTTTCTTGGACACGTAGTGTCGATAGACGGGGTAGCTGTGGATTCATCAAAGACAGATGCTGTAACCGGTTGGTAGCGACCAAAGAGTGTCTTTGAGATACGTAATTTTCTGGATTTGGCAGGCTACTACAGACGGTTCGTGAAGGACTTTGCTAGGCTTGCTGCACCGATGACGCGTCTGACTCAGAAGGGAGTGGTGCTTTCTTGGAGTGAGTCCTGTTTGTCAGCTTTCCAGGAGTTGAAGGCGAGATTGACTAGTTCACCAGTTTTGATCATTCCAGAGCGAGGCTTGGGTTATACTGTGTACAGTGATGCTTCACACAACGGCCTTGGATGTGTTCTGATGTAGGTGAGTAAGGTTGTAGCCTACGATTCCCGGCAGTTGAAGACGCACGAACGGAACTATCCTACGTATAACTTGGAGTTGGCGGTAGTGGTCTTCGCTTTGAAGACATGGCGTCACTATCTGTATGGTGAGCATTTCAAGGTTTTCTCCGATCACAAGAGATTAAAATACTTATTTTCGCAAAAAGACCTGAATTTATGCCAGCAACGGTGGATGGAGTTATTAGAGGATTACGACTTTGATTTGCAGTATCATCCTGGGAAGGCCAACGTGGTAGCCGATGCGCTCAATAGGAGAACTCACAGATCATTAGCTTCTGTGGCTATACGTGAGTGGGACATGCTTCGAGAGGTTAGGGACTTTGATTTGTGCCTTATAGAGACCGCGACGGGTGCTACCTTATTTTCGGTAGTTACTCGACCAGCATTGATAGTACGTGTGCTAGAGCTCCAGCAGACGGATCAGGAGGCTCATATGATATGAGATCGCGTTGTTAGTGGCGAGGATACATCAGGATGAGTTGTGAGTTCTGTCAGAGTCTGAGATTGGCAGGCAGGTTGTTTGTGCCAGAGTCATGCCGAGCTGATTTATTACATAAGTGTCATCATTCTCGTCTTGCCGTGCATCATGGAGGCACGAAGATGTACCATGACCTTCGTCATCAGTTTTTTTGGACGAGGATGAAGAGAGACGTGATTTAGTTTGTTTCTCGATGCCTTACCTGTCAGAAGGTAAAGGCGGAGCATCAGAGGCCGACAGGATTGCTACAGTCCTTGCCTATATCAGAGTGGAAGTGGGAGCATGTCACGATGAACTTTGTGTCAGGACTTTCTCGGTCACCGAGGGAACACGACGCCGTGTGGGTTGTGGTGGATAGGTTGACGAAATCTGCACACTTTTTTTCCATTCGAGTGAAGGATTCAGTGGAGAGACTGAGTCAATTGTATGTTAGAGAGATAGTCAGGTTGCTTTGAGTGCCAGTGTCTATTGTTTCAAACAGAGACCCGCGCTTCATATCACGTTTTTGGCAGAGTCTACAGGAGGCATTGGGGACGAACTTGACGTTCAGTACTGCTTTTCACACCTAGACAGGTGGCCGATCAGAGAGGACTATACAGATTCTGGAGGACATGCTGAGAGCTTGTGTCCTTGATTTTAGAGGTTCGTAGGAGGATCATCTACCGTTGGCAGGGTTTGCATACAACAACAGCTATCAGTCTAGTATTGGGATGGCACCGTATGAGACTTTGTATGGTAGACCGTGTAGATCGCCTGTCTGTTGGACAGATGTGGGAGAGACCACAGTTTTGAGACCAGACATGGTACGCGAGACAACGGAGAAGGTTACAGTGATTTGCCAGTGCCTACTGACAGCTCTGAACCATCAAAAGAGTTATGCAAATCAAAGGAGACGACCTTTGGAGTTTGCAGTGGGAGATCATGTGTTTCTGAAGGTCTCGCCACGTAGAGGTGTGATGAGATTTGGTTATAGCGAGAAGCTATCGCCGCGCTTCATTGGACCATTTGAGATCCTTGATAGGATAGGTGAGGTTGTCTACCGTTTTTCGTTGCCACCTCAGTTATCATCAGTGCATAACGTGTTTCACGTTTCCATGCTTCGGAGGTACGAGCCTGATCCTTCACATGTGTTAGATTGGGTGGAGCTGCGGATTGATGAGGATGCCACTTATGAGGAGCGACCAGTGAGTATTCTTGATACAAAGGAGCAGGTGTTGCGGGGCAGAACAATTGCTTATGTCAAGGTCCTTTGGCATCATCGCGGGGTGGAGGAAGCGACGTGGG